>CM042321.1:1488281-1500781 GCA_023566125.1 Zingel zingel | reverse complement strand
TGGCCGACGGGCTGTGAGCTGCTTCTCGGCCCTGATTCTGATTGGCTGACGGGCTGTGAGCTGCTTCTCGGCCCTGATTCTGATTGGCCGACGGGCTGTGAGCTGCTTCTCGGCCCTGATTCTGATTGGCTGACGGGCTGTGAGCTGCTTCTCGGCCCTGATTCTGATTGGCTGACGGGCTGTGAGCAGATCCTGTGTTGACGTAATGACTCACTCTGTCAACAAGAGTCCCGCCTTAAAACAATACGAGTATTTTATCTGTACTGACGTCATCACAGCTTTGTTTTGGGTCTTGTGCAGAAGTGGAAAGCAACTGCCATCTTCAAAGTATACTTCAGTAAACATTAACAAGCCAAAAATACACAATATTATATCAAATTAAAGCTACAAACTATTTTATTATTTCGTAAAAAATACTTAATTTTGTAAATAAATAAAAAAGTTTTTTTTAAAGGAACACACGCCGACTTATTGGGACTTTGTCTTATTCCCCGTAACCCCCAGAGTTAGATAAGTCCATACATACCCTTCTCATCTCCGTGGTGCTGTAACGCTGTCTGACGGCTCCACCGGTAGCTTAGCCTAGCACAGATCATGCAGGTGAATGGTTCCAGTAATCCTACTGCTCCCAATAAGTGACCAAATAACTCCAACATGTTCCTGTTTCCATGTTGTGATTTGTAGAGTCACAGCGTGTAGAAATAACAAGGTCACATGACACACAGCCATCTTCTAACCGTAAACTAACCAGGAACTATATTCTCAGACAGGCTTGCTGCAAAGCAGATCACTCCGCCCAAGTACTATATTCTTCCGCCTGAGAATATAGTTCCCGGTTTGTTTACCCCCTGCAGTCCTCCAGAGTACCCCTAGGGGGACACGTACCCCCTGCAGTCCTCCAGAGTTCCCCTAGGGGGACACGTACCCCCTGCAGTCCTCCAGAGTACCCCTAGGGGGACACGTACCCCCATTTGAGAACCACTGCTACTGACTGACTGACATGTTGTGTTTCTGGTGTCAGTACTCAGATTTGGAGCTGGCCATCAACACGTTGGTGACGGAGTTTCATAACGCTGCCGCCGACGCCCAGACCATGAACTCCACCCAGTTCCAGACCATGATCTCCAAACAGCTGCCGGGATTCTCCAAGGTAACGCTCCGCCCCACTGATCAGCACAGATCTCTCATTTATTAATACCCCGTTTACACGTACACTACCGGTCAAAAGTTTGGGGTCACTTTGAAATGTCCATTCCATCCATTCCAGACAGAATACCAGCTGAGATCAGTTGCATTGTTTTTTTAAAGGTCCCATGACATGGTGCTCTTTGGATGCTTTTATATAGGCCTTAGTGGTCCCTAATACTGTATCTGAAGTCTCTTTTATATAGACCTTAGTGGTCCCCTAATACTGTATCTGAAGTCTCTTTATATAGGCCTTAGTGGTCCCCTAATACTGTATCTGAAGTCTCTTTATATAGACCTTAGTGGTCCCTAATACTGTATCTGAAGTCTCTTTATATAGACCTTAGTGGTCCCCTAATACTGTATCTGAAGTCTCTTTATATAGACCTTAGTGGTCCCCTAATACTGTATCTGAAGTCTCTTTATATAGACCTTAGTGGTCCCCTAATACTGTATCTGAAGTCTCTTTATATAGACCTTAGTGGTCCCCTAATACTGTATCTGAAGTCTCTTTATATAGACCTTAGTGGTCCCCTAATACTGTATCTGAAGTCTCTTTATATAGACCTTAGTGGTCCCCTAATACTGTATCTGAAGTCTCTTTATATAGACCTTAGTGGTCCCCTAATACTGTATCTGAAGTCTCTTTATATAGACCTTAGTGGTCCCTAATACTGTATCTGAAGTCTCTTTATATAGACCTTAGTGGTCCCCCCTAATACTGTATCTGAAGTCTCTTTATATAGACCTTAGTGGTCCCCTAATACTGTATCTGAAGTCTCTTTATATAGACCTTAGTGGTCCCCTAATACTGTATCTGAAGTCTCTTTATATAGACCTTAGTGGTCCCTAATACTGTATCTGAAGTCTCTTTATATAGGCCTTAGTGGTCCCCTAATACTGTATCTGAAGTCTCTTTATATAGACCTTAGTGGTCCCTAATACTGTATCTGAAGTCTCTTTTATATAGGCCTTAGTGGTCCCTAATACTGTATCTGAAGTCTCTTTTATATAGGCCTTAGTGGTCCCCTAATACTGTATCTGAAGTCTCTTTATATAGACCTTAGTGGTCCCCTAATACTGTATCTGAAGTCTCTTTTATATAGACCTTAGTGGTCCCTAATACTGTATCTGAAGTCTCTTTATATAGGCCTTGGTGTCCCCCCTTTCATGTCTAAGCTGTGATTGGTTGCTGCTGTTGCTATTTTCTGGATTCTGATTGGCTAACGTGGGCTTGAGCTTCTTGTTACACCGCCACCTACAGGTCTGGTGTGCTCTTGACGGCATATATACACGGGTACGTGTAAACGAACACTTTTCTGTTTACCCGCCAGCTGTGCACGATGTTATTTTTGAAAACGGAGAGGTTGAAATGTCCGTTTATAAAAAATAGCCGGCCACGTGTAAACGTAGCCTAAAGCAACTCTAAGTAACTTTTCCCGCCTCTTTCCCCCTACAGGTTGGAAGCGGTAATGTAATGTAATGTAATGGTCAATTCCACTTCCAACCTGTAGGGGGACTGAGGCGGGAATAGTTCTCTAGTAGTCCTGCGTTTGCTTGACCCAGAGAAGGTTAACGGTCGCGGTTTGAAATATGTCGTTAACGTAGTTAAACGGTCCCAGTTTGGTTAGGTCTAGACTACTCTCACCAGTCCAGACCCTCCTCCACCGCTCTGTGGAGGAGGGTCTGGCTAGTCCACACAGCATTACTGGATGGGAGAACAACCTGCTCTGGTTTATTGACATTTCTTTAAACCAATCACAATCGTCGTGGGCGGGGCTAAGCTCCGGACGGAGCCACGGTGCCTCTGCTGAATAGTCTCAGGAAGGAACTGGTTCTGGTGGAACGTGTGGACGTTCAAAAGTAGTTTTAGTCGTGCAACAGAGAACTCTGATTGGACAGATAGTCTAGCGTTCTAACCTCCGGTGGATCTATGAGGACTATGGTGAACTGCTCCTCAGATCTCTGCAGGGTAAATCCAGACAGCTAGCTAGACTATCTGTATTCTTTCTCAGAGTGCTTCAGCTCTGACATCACTGTCCCGGGACAGTTCTGCGTTAACCGTTTCCATGTGTAGCTGCGCGGACTGACTTTGTGTTTCCTATTTGCAGACTGTGGAGACGGAGGAGGGTCTGGGTCAGGTCCTGGCTCAGATGGGGGTTCAGGGAGGACAGAGCATCTCCTTCCAGAACTTCTGGACGCTGATCAACCAGCAGGCCGTCCAGCTGTTCGCCTCCTCACACACGGAGAAGAACGCCACCAGCTGTGGCTGCCTGCTGCAGTGAGACGCCAACAACACGCCAAAAACACTCTAAAAACACGCCAAAAACACGCCATCGACACACCATTGACCCGTCATTGACATAATGCGTTCCCTAGCCCCTTACCCTAACCTTAACCATCACCACTAGATGCCTAACCTTAACCCTTACCCTCACCCTAACCATAACCTAATTCTAACCCTAATCCTAAAACCAAGTCTTAACCCTCAAACAGACCTTTAACCTTGTGGGCTCCAGCATTTTGGGCCCCACAAGGCTGGTCGGACCTCACAAGTAAACTGAACTCCCGGTTTTTGGACCCCACGAATATATAGTTAAACAAGAACACACACACACACACACACACACACACACACACACACACACACACACACAAACACCCAATAGAGACACACACACACACACACACACACACACACACACACACACACACATACACCCAATAGAGACACACACACACACACACACACACACACACACACACACACACACACACACACACACACATACACCCAATAGAGACACACACACACACACACACACACACACACACACACACACACACACACACACATACACCCAATAGAGACACACACACACACACACACACACACACACACACACATACACCCAATAGAGACACACACACACACACACACACACACACACACACACACACACATACACCCAATGGAGACACACACACACACACATACACCCAATAGAGACACACACACACACACACAGACACAGAGACACACACACAGAGACACACACACACACACACACACACACACACACACACAGTGTCGTTTGTGCACGTATTTGGCGGAGAATTTTGGAGTCAACCCTCAAGAAAATGTGACATTTTTCAATAAAAAATAAATCTGTAATTTGACATGATTTGGGACCACATCTGCTTGAGATCTTCTGCAAGCTTTGGACAACCAAACCGGAATAATTGGGGGAAAACAAAAAGTATTTCTTACAATCATTCAACCAAAGATAACATGAAGAGAGAAATACTAACCATATCTTCTGGGAAGTGAAGAAGGGTGTGGGGGGGGGGGGGGTGATATTGTGACGGACGTAACTGAATGTTTTAATGACGCAGTTCAATTTGTATGTGAATAAAAACGTGTCTTCACGTTCGATATAACGAACCAAACGGAGCGACTGAGTGGATTATTGGGAAGGTGAGAAGAAGTTTGATATATATATATATTAGAGATGCACCGATAGACCGGCCGGTGACCGGGATTGGCCGGTTTCCACGTGCTCGGCCATGACCGGCGACCGGCAGGTCAGTCTGACATATGCTGATCTCATGCCGGTCAACGCTCCAATTAACTGCCAACATAAGTTCTACCAGTTACAGTTCTCAAGGACGCACGCACACACGGACGCCACAGCACGCTCTCTTCTTCCTTTCTCTCAACTTCTCCGCCGTGTGTGGCGTACCCGCTCGCGGTGTGAAGGCGTGTCGGCGCTATTCTCCCACATGTAGGAACCTGGTGAATTAACCTGCAACATGTCAGCTGTTTGGGGTTCTTCAGCGTGTGTGCAGAAGATAACAAGTCTGCAATATGCAACAGCTGCAAGGAAAGAGTAGGGCGTGGAGGGACCACACCAACAACCCAAATCACATTTCTTTAGTTGATATTGGACGTGAAGAGAAGGAAATGGTTCTAACATTGACCTTTAGATGTGTGTGAATGTCCCACACCAGGAGTCATTGATATAGTTCTATTTCATAGTGATCCATTATCTGTTCAACATGTTCTATTAAAGAAAAGATAGAAAGTAAATATGTGAATGAAATCAGAATCGGTTATATCGGTATCAGCTGGCCTAACGCAAAGAAAATCAGGAATCAGAATCTAATCAGTAATCGGTGCATCTCTAATATATATATATATATATATATATATATATATATATATATATATATATATATATATATATATATATATATATATATATATATATATATATATAAAATAAGAATGTAAAAGGTTTCCATAAAAGTTTCCCATAAAGAGCAAAGACGTCGGCAGTGTTGACGGCAAAATAGGCTCCAGAATATTTCCTTCTGGATTGACAGGTGTAATATTTGAAAATCGATAATTATTTAATATAATATTATTAAATTACATGTATATCTGCATTTATATCAAAACCTCAAGACTTTCAAACATCAACATATCATGTGTTAATATGTATTTGTGTCTAAATGACATATAGACATCTTTTCCTATGCTATGTTGCCTGGAAACGCTTCCAACACGCTGGTGTGTGGCGTGAAAAATAGGCTTCGGTTCTATTTCTAGCATGCACGCATTTTCTAAGACGTGCATGTCACGCAGGCAGCGTGCACGCTCTAACCTGTTACCATGGGAGCCCAAATAACTGATTAACCTCTGTGTTGTCCTCAGGCCAAATTTGACCCGTTTTCTATTTTAGAAATATGGGTTTCTTTCAACCAAATTGCCCCAAAATAACTTGGATGCATGCATGTGTTGTAGAGAAGGGAGCTTTATTTGTAGAGCAACAGGGCAATTCAAAGTGCTTTACATAGAACATGAAAGAGCAGGTCGAAATGATTAAAAGAACTAATGAAAACATGAAAGAGCAGGTAGAAATGATTAAAAGAACTAATTAAAACATGAAAGAGCAGGTAGAAATGATAAAAAGAACTAATTAAAACATGAAAGAGCAGGTAGAAATGATTAAAAGAACTAATGAAAACATGAAAGAGCAGGTAGAAATGATTAAAAGAAACAAAAACCTCTCCGACCACAGGTCCTTTTGAGCTTTACATTATTCGCAGGTCAAATTAATGATTACTTTCATTGATTATTTTGCGTTTTTATTCAATTTTATAGCATTTAGAAGGTTTTAAAACAGCACTCTTTGACTGTGATTAACTCAACATCGTCTGATCTGAACTAATCAGTCAGAATAATTCATAATTTCTGTTTTTTTAACTCAAAGATTAGGTCTAATGTCATTTAAATTTGGTTTATTGACCATGAATTTAAAAAAAAAAAAGGGCTAGGGGGGTGTCTAACTGTTCAGATGCACCAATCAGGGTCAGGGGGCATATCTAACTGTTCAGATGCACCAATCAGGGCCAGGGGGCGTGTCTAACTGTTCAGATGCACCAATCAGGGCCAGGGGGCGTATCTAACTGTTCAGATGCACCAATCAGGGCCAGGGGGCGTGTCTAACTGTTCAGATGCACCAATCAGGGCCAGGGGGGATGTCTAACTGTTCAGATGCACCAATCAGGGCCAGGGGGGATGTCTAACTGTTCAGATGCACCATTCAGGGCCAGTGGGGGGGTGTCTAACTGCGTGTCAATCACTGCTCATGCACACACATTCATTCTCCTTTGTGGGGGGACAACCCAGTCTCACGGCAGGTCGTGAAATGGTCACGTTATTAATCTATTAATTGGTGTTCAAGGGGACGTTTTTCTCGTTTATTTTCGTGGTAGCCAGCACGAAAATGTAAAGTAATGTATTTCAATGGGAAACGTATTTCGTGATCACAGCACGAAAACGGTAGCAAGTAGTATAAAAAGCCGAATATCAGCGCAGGGAGGCTGGTCAAACAACACAGGACTTTCAGATGAACGAGATAAACGTGTTGTTGTACACGTATCAATAGATAGATTGGGCTTCAGCAGAAAGGTGGGGAGGGACTGAGAAGTTGTTGATGTTTAAAATATTTTGGCTAAGTCCTGGATCTTCACCATCCTACCTACAGCACCTTTACATCTAATAAAGCTAATAGATTTGTAATGTCGAAAGAGATGACAGTTGAAAACCTGAAGATGAAATGAACTTTCATCTCAAACAGAAACATCAGCAGAGATATTAACTTATTAAGTAACGATCCCTGGATCCTCCTCCTCGCCAGCAGGTGGCGCTCTGTGGAAGACCTTCCCATCCGGCTGCTCCCTCCATCGCAGCGTCACTCTCTCTCCGATCCCCGCTGCCTCCAACTTCTGCTGCAGCTGAAACGGTTTCAACAAACAGCAGGTTAACGTTAAGGTGCAAATGAAAGGATCCCTACAGAGATAGACCTTTCTGTTAAAGAGTAAGATCCTTTTAGTTTAACAGGAAACAGCCCAGAAATCACCATCACCAAACTCCACCAGACTCCATGTAAATAATCAGGACTTTTAGCGTGTATAGAGCCAGCATATCTCCACCAGACTCCATGTAAATAATCAGTACTTTTAGCGTGTATAGAGCCAGCATATTTCCACCAGACTCCATGTAAATAATCAGGACTTTTAGCGTGTATAGAGCCAGCATATCTCCACCAGACTTCATGTAAATAATCAGGCCTTTAGCGTGTATAGAGCCAGCATATTTCCACCAGACTCCATGTAAATAATCAGGACTTTTAGCGTGTATAGAGCCAGCATATTTCCACCAGACTCCATGTAAATAATCAGGACTTTTAGCGTGTATAGAGCCAGCACATTTCCACCAGACTCCATGTAAATAATCAGGACTTTTAGCGTGTATAGAGCCAGCACATTTCCACCAGACTCCATGTAAATAATCAGGACTTTTAGCGTGTATAGAGCCAGCATATTTCCACCAGACTCCATGTAAATAATCAGGACTTTTAGCGTGTATAGAGCCAGCATATTTCCACCAGACTCCATGTAAATAATCAGGACTTTTAGCGTGTATAGAGCCAGCATATCTCCACATGTAAATGGGTGAATTAAGGGTTTATTTCAACCAAACCAGAGTGGTGATTGTTGGAACAGTGGAAAGATGAACCAAGACGGCTTTTGATAGTTTTATTTAGTTTCTTTCCACTTTAAATGAAGTGTGTTTTACGATGATAAAAGTGCTGATTATTTACATGGAGTCTGGTGGGTTATTAAAACAGTTATCTAAGAGCCTTTTCTGATTTGGTTTGAGCTATGAACCTCCTTAAAACTGTCTTGTAGTTCTTTTTTAAAATGTTTTTCCTTTTCTTACCTACACTCTACAAGTTTTTATACAACCAATACTTTTTTATTTGTTTTAAAAACCTGATGTTTTTATGACTGCTCCGGGATTTCAGCGTTGCCGTTTTGTGTAGCACTTTGTAACACAGACTTGGAAAAGTGTTTTCACATAACAAGCTTCAGATAGTTGACCAGGCTGTCCCATGTCACATGTTGTTGTTGTTGTTGTTGTTGTTGTTGTTTGTCTAACTGTTCAGAGAATAAACTAAATAAAGCAGAAGAGATCTCGCTGCACTTCCTCTAGAGTCCACTAGATGTCGATCATTCCTCACTCTAAAGAGAGACTCACAGTTACATTCTCATATACACACACACACACACAGACAGACATATACACACACAGAGAGAGACACACACACAGAGAGAGAGACACACACACAGAGAGAGAGACACACACACACACACACACACACACACACACACACACACACACACACACACACACACACACACACACACACACACACCCACCCACCCACCCACCCACCAAGGTCGGGGCCTCTGTGTGGTGCAACTTCCTCTTCTGTTCTGTAACCTTTAAACGATGCACTTTGATGCCATATAAGGCCTAAACTATTTTTATGACTTAAGCTTAACCTTCTGTGCATCGAGAGGTCACCCGGAGTACTTTTAACCACTTCCTCAACGAGCACATACACACATTTTGTTAATAAAATATTTCTACAGTGAGGCTGTATGAAGACTATATGAAATATGCAATAACACACTCAAAGATATTTGACTTTTTCAAAATAAAAGCATGTCAATAAACTGTACATTTCTGACCTGGATGTGATTCTTATTTTCCAGTGTGGCCCTTACTGATACTGAGTTTGACCCCCCTGAATAATAATAATAATAATAATAATAATAATAAATACTTTATTAATCCTGCAAGGGTAAATTACAATGTTTTCACTCTGTTGTTATTACACACAGGCCTGAAATACTACACATGCTCAGTACCTCTACATGCACTAATGGAGAGATGTCAGAGTGAGGGGGCTGCCCATGGAAAGGCGTGAGGGTTTGGTGCCTTGCTCAAGAGCAGCTTGGCAGTGCCCAGGAGGTGAACTGGCACCTCTCCAGCTACCAGTCCACCACCACACCTTAAAGGTCCCATGACATGGTGATCTTTGGATGCTTTTATATAGACCTTAGTGGTCCCTAATACTGTATCTGAAGTCTCTTTATATAGACCTTAGTGGTCCCCTAATACTGTATCTGAGGTCTCTTTATATAGACCTTAGTGGTCCCTAATACTGTATCTGAGGTCTCTTTATATAGACCTTAGTGGTCCCTAATACTGCATCTGAAGTCTCTTTATATAGACCTTAGTGGTCCCCTAATACTGTATCTGAAGTCTCTTTATATAGGCCTTAGTGGTCCCCTAATACTGTATCTGAAGTCTCTTTTATATAGGCCTTAGTGGTCCCCTAATACTGTATCTGAAGTCTCTTTATATAGACCTTAGTGGTCCCCTAATACTGTATCTGAAGTCTCTTTATATAGACCTTAGTGGTCCCCTAATACTGTATCTGAAGTCTCTTTATATAGACCTTAGTGGTCCCCTAATACTGTATCTGAAGCCTCTTTTATATAGACCTTAGTGGTCCCTAATACTGTATCTGAAGTCTCTTTATATAGACCTTAGTGGTCTCCTAATACTGTATCTGAAGTCTCTTTTATATAGGCCTTAGTGGTCCCCTAATACTGTATCTGAAGTCTCTTTATATAGACCTTAGTGGTCCCCTAATACTGTATCTGAAGTCTCTCTCTCTCATGGGGGGCCAAATTCTCTGGGCGGGCAAAGCAGAGAAAGGGGAGGTAACCTTTCCCCTTATGACGTCATAAAGGGAAGATTCCAGATCGGCCCATCTGAGCTTTCATTTTCTCAAAGGCAGAGCAGGATACCCAGGGCTCGGTTTACACCTATCACCATTTCTAGCCACTGGGGGGCCATAGGCAGGCTGGGGGACCAGAGGCAGGCTGGGGGGCCAGAGGCAGGCTGGGGGACCAGAGGCAGGCTGGGGGGCCAGAGGCAGGCTGGGGGACCAGAGGCAGGCTGGGGGGCCAGAGGCAGGCTGGGGGAACGCTTATTAATGTTAAACAACCTCATAAAGTGACATCTTCATGCCATGGGACCTTTAAAACCTGTAGAGACACAAAGCTGCAGCGTAGCAGTGTCTGACCTGCAGCAGGATGGCGTCCTGCAGCGCCGGGTCGTTCAGATCAACAGATCCTCCGCTCAGCCGAACCCTCACCGACTGCAACGCCGTCACCCGATCGTCTGCACACATAACAACCAAACACATCAGGGTTCAACGTTGTCCAGTCGGGCGACTGAAAAACAATGTTCTACTGGCCTGGATTGAGTTTTTTAATGGCCCATTGTAATGGCAAAATCACATTTAAGCCTTTATTGTTTATTGTGCCTTGTGTTTTTTCATTCAGCACACTGCATTCTCATACACCAATCTAAACCACAGTTCATTTCCATCCCTGCATGTGGATTGGGGGTTGTTGATACTTCAGAGACTGAGAGTCTCAGAGGAAGGTGTATGCCCTTCGTGTGAACTGATAACCCACAAGGCCACAGCTCTAATATCCTCCTCTCCCTTTCCGTTCCCCTCTTGTCTGTTTAGATGTACGGGGAGCGTGACCCCAGCTGGGGCAGAGAGGAACAGAGGATTAGATGAAGTGAATTTATGACGCATGCCTGTGTTTCTTTGATAGATGCCAGTACTGGACCTATATCTTATCTGGCGTCAGAAAGAAAGGTCCAGTAGGTTACTATCTTTATTGTTTGTAAGAATGTGCTCAAATGTCACTCCCCTTTTCTCCCTGTGCATCTAACTCACTCTTTCCTTCCACTCATTGGACGAATCCTTTACACACTGAGCTAACGTGCTTCTTGTGAAACTGTATTCCTCCTATTTTGCAAAATATATCTTTTAATAAAATACAAAAACCAACTTGGTTTTAGTCTCAGTTCTGTCTTATTTGTTTCATTTTACTAAACTTTGAAATCTACACCTCTCCCCCTGCTGCAAAGGAAACTTCCACAACAAATGTCAAAGGAAGGAACGTTTAAACTGTCAAAAGCATAAAAAAGTTAGAATGTAGAGAGACAGCAGTAGAGAGTAGTATGTAGAGAGACATCAGTAGAGAGTAGTATGTAGAGAGACAGCAGTAGAGAGTAGTATGTAGAGAGTAGTATGTAGAGAGACAACAGTAGAGAGACAACAGTAGAGAGACAACAGTAGAGAGTAGTATGTAGAGAGACAACAGTAGAGAGACAACAGTAGAGAGTAGTATGTAGAGAGTAGTATGTAGAGAGACAACAGTAGAGAGACAGCAGTAGAGAGTAGTATGTAGAGAGTAGTATGTAGAGAGTAGTATGTAGAGAGACAACAGTAGAGAGTAGTATGTAGAGAGTAGTATGTAGAGAGACAACAGTAGAGAGACAACAGTAGAGAGTAGTATGTAGAGAGTAGTATGTAGAGAGACAGCAGTAGAGAGTAGTATGTAGAGAGACAGCAGTAGAGAGTAGTATGTAGAGAGACAGCAGTAGAGAGACAACAGTAGAGAGTAGTATGTAGAGAGACAGCAGTAGAGAGTAGTATGTAGAGAGACATCAGTAGAGAGTAGTATGTAGAGAGACAGCAGTAGAGAGACAACAGTAGAGAGTAGTATGTAGAGAGTAGTATGTAGAGAGACAGCAGTAGAGAGTAGTATGTAGAGAGACAGCAGTAGAGAGTAGTATGAAGAGAGACAACAGTAGAGAGACAACAGTAGAGAGACAGCAGGAGAGAGTAGTATGTAGAGAGACAACAGTAGAGAGTAGTATGTAGAGAGACAGCAGTAGAGAGTAGTATGTAGAGAGACAGCAGTAGAGAGTAGTATGTAGAGAGACAACAGTAGAGAGTAGTATGTAGAGAGACAGCAGTAGAGAGACAGCAGTAGAGAGTAGTATGAAGAGAGACAACAGTAGA
>CM042321.1:1433281-1480781 GCA_023566125.1 Zingel zingel | reverse complement strand
GGGGCTGTTCCATGTTAAACTAAAAGGATCTTACTCTTTAACTAAAAGGTCTATCTCTGTAGGGATCCATCCCATAATGTTGTCAGACACTTAGAAAAACACAAAACAATTGGTCCATTAATAGAGAGAATATAATCTGCAGAACTAAAATCATTTGTAATGTTTGTCATTTACAGAAATATGAAGTATTGTTATAACATAAGACAGATACAGTTATAATAAGGTGTGTGACGTACCTGAGGAGCTTCAGTTTGAGTCGCTGTTGATGCGTGAAGCTTTATAAAGCCGTTTCCCGCTCGGTTCATTAACGGCCATTTGGCTAAACGATGATGAGGGTCTGGATGCAAACGCACTGAATGATCCAGTCAAATATGAAGTCATTACAGATGCAAAGCCCGCTCAACTCTAACCAGACTCCATGAGAAATTACAGCTGAATAAGGCCACAGCAATCATGGCTGCAACTGGCAAAGTGGAATGAGTGGAATAATGACGTCTGGCATGACCAGATCTTTTATAAATATTTTAAATAACACAAAACAACCAAATGGTGGTAGGTAATAGGCCTACATCTGATTTCATATACTGCTTTATTAAAAAAAAAAAAAAAATTTCAGGGCTGTGGCTCTCTCCTGAGACCATGTCGTCGCATACGCAGGACGCAAAAAATGAAAGTTTCTGTTGCACTATCTGGACATCTTACCGTGCAAACGTTGCAATAAAGGTCGCATAAATGCCATGTAGCCTGTATACATTTGCTGTCAGCTTACTAATTGATTGCGCGTTTTGTGTAGATTTGGACTTGTATAGCATATGTGTTATTCCACTTTGTTGTGTGGTGACTTCTAATATTAATGCTGTGATGCTGTATGAAGAGGAATCCGCCGACACTGTTCTTGATTATATAAAAGGTTTATTACAATTCAAGATTTTCAGCATCAATGTTAACAAACTCCTGCAGAGAGCTTGGAGAACAACCAGCCCAATTCTTCCAATAAGTCGTTCTGCCTTTTCTTTGTGTGCATATGGTATATATTCTGTGCATTGCATTAACATGATTGGGTCAGAACTGACCAATGCTACCTTTTAATCTGGCACATCTCCAAATAAGGACTCTTCTGTCCAAGAGGGCTCTTCTGCTCATGTTAACAGTCTCCAGATGTTTCAGTAGAAGTAGGGTAAGGGTCAAAGGAATCCCTTACAAGGAAATCTTAAGTACAAATGTATATAAAGTTATGAACTGTTCAGATACCACATTTTAAACGGCGAGGTGGAGAGGCCTGGTCCACCTGTCTGGAGCTGGTGGACGTGACGCTCGTCTCGGCCTGGCTGGATGCACCGGGACTGTCTGTGGATCTCCTGATCGCCGTGGATTACTTTCTTAACGCGTCTTAACGTTTCATGGTGTGACTGCGCTTGGTTTCTGCGTTTGGAGAGGCAGCTCAACAGACTGGAGGGCCAACACTGATTGGTCCGTTACAGACTGGAGGGCCAACACTGATTGGTCCGTTACAGACTGGAGGGCCAACACTGATTGGTCCGTTACAGACTGGAGGGCCAACACTGATTGGTCCGTCACATTTTAGGTGAATTCAAGCGTCTGTCTGACAGCCGTGACATCACGGCGTGATTTAAAATCTGCTTTAAAAATGAACTTATATGATTATATGCTACGGAGCCATAACGTGAGCTACAAGGTAATGGAGCCTTTTATACGTTGTCGTGTTTCTTTAGTGTGTGTCTGATCTAAGTTTATATATGAACTCCATTTACATTTTAAAGTGAACTCCTTTGTGTGTGTGTGTGTGTATGTGTGTGTGTGTGTGTGTGTGTGTGTGTGTGTGTGTGTGTGTCTGTGTGTGTGTGTCTGTGTGTGTGTGTCTGTGTCTGTGTGTGTGTGTGTGTGTGTGTGTCTGTGTCTGTGTCTGTGTGTGTGTGTGTGTGTGTGTGTGTGTGTGTGTGTGTGTGTGTGTGTGTGTGTGTGTGTGTCTGTCTGTGCAGGTGTGTGTGTCTGTCTGTGCAGGTGTGTGTGTGTGTGTGTGTGTGTGTGTGTGTGTGTGTGTGTGTGTGTGTGTGTGTGTGCAGGTGTGTGTGTGTGTGTGTGTGCGTTATTTGATTAACGTTGTCATTAAGATAATTCTGTGAACTCGTCCTCTAAACAAATGTCTCCCGAGCCGACTGAACATCTAAATTATGTAAATGTCTCACCCTACAGTCACATTAGCTGAGGGTTGAGAGGGTTGAAGCTAGGTAGCATAGGCAGCTAGCAGAGAGGGTTGAAGCTAGGTAGCATAGGCAGCTAGCAGAGAGGGTTGAAGCTAGGTAGCATAGGTAGCTAGCAGAGAGGGTTGAAGCTAGGTAGCATAGGCAGCTAGCAGAGAGGGTTGAAGTTAGGTAGCATAGGCAGCTAGCAGAGAGGGTTGAAGTTAGGTAGCATAGGCAGCTAGCAGAGAGGGTTGACGCTAGGTAGCATAGGCAGCTAGCAGAGAGGGTTGAAGCTAGGTAGCATAGGTAGCTAGCAGAGAGGGTTGTAGCTAGGTAGCATAGGTAGCTAGCAGAGAGGGTTGAAGCTAGGTAGCTAGCAGAGAGGGTTGTCGCTAGGTAGCATAGGTAGCTAGCAGGTAGTTTGCTAGCAAGCTATCGTTGCTATTGTAGCTTGTGAAATCTGTGTTGATACAAGCGTCAATGTTCGCTAACAAAACATGAAATCAAACAAATTCACAAGTAGCCTAGCTAGCTGCCTGGCTAGGCTTACAATGAAATCCAATGTCTGAACGTGCTAGCGATTAGCCTGTCGGCTAGCTGAACATTTTCAGCGGTCTATTTAGCGGTGAATGAGCCCTGACTACGTTCCTGTGTCGTATAAATCACAATTCGTGATGATACAAGTACCGATGTTCGTGTAGAAACATTTTAATTACGTACAAATGTTCACGATACGGCGCTGATAACCTCCGCCATCTTGGTCAGACTTTGTTTGTAACTCCCGCCTCCAAACACAAACAAGCGGACCTGATTGGTTCTCGAGTGGTCCTCATTTGCATAAAGTTAAACTTTCGTCAACTTTGTTTCGCTTGCTTCGGCGATTCGCTCTCATCTCGCCCAATCGGGGCGAATATCGTCTCCATTCAACCTCAAAGAGCGCCAAGCCAAATTTCGCTGTGTGGAAACCTACCGTTAGTCCGGCAGCTAGCTTAGCTTAGCGTAGTGAATGGAATCCTATGTTGCCGGTTAGCATGTTGTGAGTAGAAGTGAGCCAACAACAACAACAAAACAACCTAATAACTTCTTGTGGCCTGCGCAGTCACAACGAGAAATAGCAATGCAGAATAAGACTCGACGACTTCTTAGGCAGATATTGACTTGGGACTATATTGGGTCTACAACCCGTTCTCATTTCGAACTCGTAAAATAAGGACGTTTGGACAGCGTCCGTCAGCGTCTGATGCGAGGAAAAAGGCGTCTTTCAGCGTGTTTGTGTAACGCACCGGGGAGAGCAGCAGTTAGAGAGGATTCAGAGAGGAGTAGTCCTATGTAAGGGCCAATTTCACACTGCTGAAGTGCCATCCATTCTGATGCTACCAAGCCATCAGCTCCCGTTAGCATCCCATTGACTGCCATTCATTCTGATGCTACCAAGCCATCAGCTCCCGTTAGCATCCCATTGACTGCCATTCATTCTGATGCTACCAAGCCATCACCTCCCGTTAGCATCCCATTGACTGCCATTCATTCTGATGCTACCAAGCCATCAGCTCCCGTTAGCATCCCATTGACTCCCATTCATTCTGATGCTACCAAGCCATCAGCTCCCGTTAGCACATCATTGACTGCCATTCATTCTGATGCTACCAAGCCATCACCTCCCGTTAGTATCCCATTGACTGCCATTCATTCTGATGCTACCAAGCCATCAGCTCCCGTTAGCATCCCATTGACTGCCATTCATTCTGATGCTACCAAGCCATCAGCTCCCGTTAGCATCCCATTGACTGCCATTCATTCTGATGCTACCAAGCCATCAGCTCCCGTTAGCATCCCATTGACTGCCATTCATTCTGACGTCACTTTGACAGAGAATAACTTTACATCTGAAGCGTTTAAAGACTCTATTTGTCCGTTGTTTATTTCTAAAGAAACACAACAACGTATAAAAGGGTTCCAATTTTTTTGATGATTTTTTTTTTTTCAGCAATTTTTCTGGATTTTTTTGTCGATTTTTTTCCAGCAATTTTGGGGATTTTTTGTCGATTTTTTCAGTAATTTTTTGGATTTTTTTTGTCGATTTTTCCAGCAATTTTTTGGATGTTTTTTTTTTTTTTCCAACAATTTTTTGGATTTTTTTGTCGATTTTTTCAGTAATTTTTTGGATGTTTTTTATTTTTTTTCAGCAATTTTTTGGATTTTTTTTGTCGATTTTTTATTCAGCAATTTTTGGGATTTTTTGTCGATTTTTTTCAGTAATTTTTTGGATGTTTTTTTATTTTTTTTCAGCAATTTTTTGGATTTTTTTTGTCGATTTTTTATCCAGCAATTTTTTGGATTTTTTTGTCAAGTTTTTTTTTTTTTCAGCAGTTTTTCTGGATTTTTTTGTCAAGTTTTTTTTCAGTAATTTTTGGATGTTGTTTTTTTTTCAGCAGTTTTTTGGATTTTTTTTGTCGATTTTTTTCCAGCAATTTTTGGGATTTTTTGTCGATTTTTTTCAGTAATTTTTTGGATTTTTTTTGTCGATTTTTTCAGTAATTTTTTGGATGTTTTTTATTTTTTTTCAGCAATTTTTTGGATTTTTTTTGTCGATTTTATCCAGCAATTTTTGGGATTTTTTGTCGATTTTTTCAGTAATTTTTTGGATGTTTTTTATTTTTTTTCAGCAATTTTTTGGATTTTTTTGTCGATTTTTTTCCAGCAATTTTGG
Source organism: Zingel zingel (assembly GCA_023566125.1). Taxonomy (NCBI): domain Eukaryota; kingdom Metazoa; phylum Chordata; class Actinopteri; order Perciformes; family Percidae; genus Zingel; species Zingel zingel. The sequence continues at coordinate 1,475,867 of CM042321.1, read as the reverse complement.
GGATTTTTTTGTCGATTTTTTTCCAGCAATTTTTAGGATTTTTTTGTCATGTTTTTTTTTTTTCAGTAATTTTTTGGATGTTTTTTTTTTTTTTTTTCAGCATTTTTTTTTATTTTTTTGTCGATTTTTTTCCAGCAATTTTTTGGATGTTTTTTTTTTTTTTCCAACAATTTTTTGGATTTTTTTGTCGATTTTTTCAGTAATTTTTTGGATGTTTTTGATTTTTTTCCAGCAATTTTTAGGATTTTTTTGTCATGTTTTTTTTTTTTCAGTAATTTTTTGGATGTTTTTTTATTTTTTTTCAGCAATTTTTTGGATTTTTTTGTCAAGTTTTTTTTTTTTTCAGCAGTTTTTCTGGATTTTTTTGTCAAGTTTTTTTTCAGTAATTTTTGGATGTTGTTTTTTTTTCAGCAGTTTTTTGGATTTTTTTTGTCGATTTTTTTCAGTAATTTTTTGGATTTTTTTTGTCGATTTTTTCAGTAATTTTTTGGATGTTTTTTATTTTTTTTCAGCAATTTTTTTTGTCGATTTTATCCAGCAATTTTTGGGATTTTTTGTCGATTTTTTCAGCAATTTTTTGGATTTTTTTGTCGATTTTTTTCCAGCAATTTTTTGGATGTTTTTTTTTTTTCCAGCAATTTTTGGGATTTTTTTGTCGATTTTTTATCCAGCAATTTTGGGGATTTTTTGTCGATTTTTTTACAGCAATTTTTTGGATGTTTTTTTTTTTCCAGCAATTTTTGGGATTTTTTTGTCGATTTTTTCAGTAATTTTTTGGATGTTTTTTATTTTTTTTCAGCAATTTTGGGGATTTTTTTGTCGATTTTTTTCCAGCAATTTTTAGGATTTTTTTGTCATGTTTTTTTTTTTTCAGTAATTTTTTGGATGTTTTTTTTTTTTTTTTTCAGCATTTTTTTTTATTTTTTTTGTCGATTTTTTTCCAGCAATTTTTTGGATGTTTTTTTTTTTTTCCAACAATTTTTTGGATTTTTTTGTCGATTTTTTCAGTAATTTTTTGGATGTTTTTTATTTTTTTTCAGCAATTTTTTGGATTTTTTTTGTCGATTTTTTATTCAGCAATTTTTGGGATTTTTTGTCGATTTTTTTCAGTAATTTTTTGGATGTTTTTTATTTTTTTTCAGCAATTTTTTGGATTTTTTTTGTCGATTTTTTATCCAGCAATTTTTTGGATTTTTTTGTCAAGTTTTTTTTCAGTAATTTTTGGATGTTGTTTTTTTTTCAGCAATTTTTGGGATTTTTTGTCGATTTTTTTCAGTAATTTTTTGGATTTTTTTTGTCGATTTTTTAAGTAATTTTTTGGATGTTTTTTATTTTTTTTCAGCAATTTTTTGGATTTTTTTTGTCGATTTTTTATTCAGCAATTTTTGGGATTTTTTGTCGATTTTTTTCAGTAATTTTTTGGATGTTTTTTATTTTTTTTCAGCAATTTTTTGGATTTTTTTTGTCGATTTTTATCCAGCAATTTTTGGGATTTTTTGTCGATTTTTTCAACAATTTTTTGGATTTTTTTGTCGATTTTTTTCCAGCAATTTTTTTGATGTTTTTTTTTTTCCAGCAATTTTTGGGATTTTTTTGTCGTTTTTTTCAGTAATTTTTTGGATATTTTTGTCGATTTTTTTTCAGTAATTTTTTGGATTTTTTTAATTTTTTTTCAGCAATTTTTTGGATTTTTTTTGTCGATTTTTTATCCAGCAATTTTTTGGATTTTTTTGTCGATTTTTTTCCAGCAATTTTTTGGATGTTTTTTTTTTTCCAGCAATTTTTGGGATATTTTTGTCGATTTTTTTTCAGTAATTTTTTGGATTTTTTTTATTTTTTTTCAGCAATTTTTGGGATTTTTTTGTCGATTTTTTCAGTAATTTTTTGGATATTTTTGTCGATTTTTTTCCAGTAATTTTTTGGATTTTTTTGTCGATTTTTTCAGTAATTTTTTGGATGTTTTTTATTTTTTTTCAGCAGTTTTTTGGATTTTTTTGTCGATTTTTTTCCAGTAATTTTTTGGATTTTTTTGTCGATTTTTTTTTTCCAGTAATTTTTAGGATTTTTTTGTCGGTTTTTTTCAGTAATTTTTTGATGTTTTTTAGACTTTTTTAGTAATTTTTGGGATTTTTTTGTCGATTTTTTGGATTTTTTTGTCGATTTTTTTTCAGTAATTTTTGGATGTTTTTTTTTTTTTTTCAGCAATTTTTTGGATGTTTTTTTTTTTTTCAGCAATTTTTCTGGATTTTTTTGTCGATTTTTTCCAGCAATTTTTTGGATGTTTTTTTGGATGTTTTTTATTTTTTTTCAGCAATTTTTTGGATTTTTTTTGTCGATTTTTTATCCAGCAATTTTTTGGATTTTTTTGTCAAGTTTTTTTTCAGTAATTTTTGGGATTTTTTGTCGATTTTTTTCAGTAATTTTTTGGATTTTTTTTGTCGATTTTTTAAGTAATTTTTTGGATGTTTTTTATTTTTTTTCAGCAATTTTTTGGATTTTTTTTGTCGATTTTTTATTCAGCAATTTTTGGGATTTTTTGTCGATTTTTTTCAGTAATTTTTTGGATGTTTTTTATTTTTTTTCAGCAATTTTTTGGATTTTTTTTGTCGATTTTTATCCAGCAATTTTTGGGATTTTTTGTCGATTTTTTCAGCAATTTTTTGGATTTTTTTGTCGATTTTTTTCCAGCAATTTTTTTGATGTTTTTTTTTTTCCAGCAATTTTTGGGATTTTTTTGTCGTTTTTTTCAGTAATTTTTTGGATATTTTTGTCGATTTTTTTTCAGTAATTTTTTGGATTTTTTTTATTTTTTTTCAGCAATTTTTTGGATTTTTTTTGTCGATTTTTTATCCAGCAATTTTTGGGATTTTTTGTCGATTTTTTTCCAGCAATTTTTTGGATGTTTTTTTTTTTTTCCAGCAATTTTTTGGATTTTTTTTGTCGATTTTTTCAGTAATTTTTTGGATGTTTTTTATTTTTTTTCAGCAATTTTTGGGATTTTTTGTCGATTTTTTCAGCAATTTTTTGGATTTTTTTGTCGATTTTTTTCCAGCAATTTTTTGGATGTTTTTTTTTTTCCAGCAATTTTTTGGATTTTTTTGTCGATTTTTTTCCAGCAATTTTTTTGATGTTTTTTTTTTTCCAGCAATTTTTGGGATTTTTTTGTCGTTTTTTTTCAGTAATTTTTTGGATATTTTTGTCGATTTTTTTTCAGTAATTTTTTGGATTTTTTTTATTTTTTTTCAGCAATTTTTTGGATTTTTTTTGTCGATTTTTTATCCAGCAATTTTTGGGATTTTTTGTCGATTTTTTTCCAGCAATTTTTTGGATGTTTTTTTTTTTTTCCAGCAATTTTTTGGATTTTTTTTGTCGATTTTTTCAGTAATTTTTTGGATGTTTTTTATTTTTTTTCAGCAATTTTTGGGATTTTTTGTCGATTTTTTCAGCAATTTTTTGGATTTTTTTGTCGATTTTTTTCCAGCAATTTTTTGGATGTTTTTTTTTTTTCCAGCAATTTTTGGGATATTTTTGTCGATTTTTTTTCAGTAATTTTTTGGATTTTTTTTATTTTTTTTCAGCAATTTTTGGGATTTTTTTGTCGATTTTTTCAGTAATTTTTGGGATTTTTTTTGTCGATTTTTTCAGTAATTTTTTGGATATTTTTGTCGATTTTTTTTCAGTAATTTTTTGGATTTTTTTGTCGATTTTTTCAGTAATTTTTTGGATGTTTTTTATTTTTTTTCAGCAGTTTTTTGGATTTTTTTGTCGATTTTTTTCCAGTAATTTTTTGGATTTTTTTGTCGATTTTTTTTTTCCAGTAATTTTTAGGATTTTTTTGTCGGTTTTTTTCAGTAATTTTTTGATGTTTTTTAGACTTTTTTAGTAATTTTTGGGATTTTTTTGTCGATTTTTTGGATTTTTTTGTCGATTTTTTTTCAGTAATTTTTGGATGTTTTTTTTTTTTTTTCAGCAATTTTTTGGATGTTTTTTTTTTTTTCAGCAATTTTTCTGGATTTTTTTGTCGATTTTTTCCAGCAATTTTTTGGATGTTTTTTTGGATGTTTTTTTTTTTTTTTCAGCAGTTTTTTGGATTTTTTTGTCGATTTTTTTTCAGTAATTTTTTGGATGTTTTTTTTTTTTTCCAGCAGTTTTTGGGATTTTTTTGTCAATTTTTTTTCAGTAATTTTTCGGATTTTTTTGTCGGTTTATTCAGTAATTTTTTTTTTGATGTTTTTTAGATTTTTTCAGTAATTTTTGGGATTTTTTTGTCGATTTTTAGGATTTTTTTGTCGATTTTTTTTCAGTAATTTTTGGATGTTTTTTTTTTTTTTTTCAGCAATTTTTTGGATTTTTTTGTCGATTTTTTCCAGCAATTTTTTGGATGTTTTTTTTTTTTCAGCAATTTTTGGGATTTTTTTGTCAATTTTTTTCAGTAATTTTTTGGATTTTTTGTCGATTTTTTCCAGCAATTTTTTGGATGTTTTTTTTTTTTCAGCAGTTTTTTGAATTTTTTTGTTGATTTTTTTCAGTAATTTTTGGATTTTTTTTTTTTTCAGCAATTTTTTGGATTTTTTTGTCGATTTTTTTCAGTAATTTTTTGGATTTTTTTGTCGATTTTTTTCAGTAATTTTTTGGATTTTTTTGTCGATTTTTTTTCAGTAATTTTTTGGATTTTTTTGTCGATTTTTTTTCAGTAATTTTTTGGATTTTTTTGTCGATTTTTTGGATTTTTTTGTCGATTTTTTTTCAGTAATTTTTGGATGTTTTTTTTTTTTCAGCAGTTTTTTGGATTTTTTTGTCGATTCTTTTCAGTAATTTTTGGGATTTTTTTGTCGATTTTTTTTTTTCAGTAATTTTTAGGATTTTTTTGTCGGTTTATTCAGTAATTTTTTTGATGTTTTTTAGATTTTTTCAGTAATTTTTGGGATTTCTTTGTCGATTTTTTGGATTTTTTTGTCGATTTTTTTTCAGTAATTTTTGGATGTTTTTTTTTTTTTTTTCAGCAATTTTTTGGATTTTTTTGTCGATTTTTTCCAGCAATTTTTTGGATGTTATTTGGATGTATTTTTTTTTTTCAGCAGATTTTTGGATTTTTTTGTCGATTTTTTTCAGTAATTTTTGGGATTTTTTTGTCGATTTTTTGGATTTTTTTGTCGATTTTTTTTCAGTAATTTTTAGGATTTTTTTGTCGATTTTTTTTTTCAGTAATTTTTTGGATTTTTTTGTCGATTTTTTGGATTTTTTTGTCGATTTTTTTTCAGTAATTTTTGGGGTTTTTTGTCATGTTTTTTTTTTTCAGTAATTTTTTGGATGTTTTTTTTTTTTTTTTCAGCAGTTTTTTGGATTTTTTTGTCGATTTTTTTCAGTAATTTTTTGGATGTTTTTTTTTTTTCAGCAGTTTTTTGGATTTTTTTGTCGATTCTTTTCAGTAATTTTTGGGATTTTTTTGTCGATTTTTTTTTTTTCAGTAATTTTTAGGATTTTTTTGTCGGTTTATTCAGTAATTTTTTTGATGTTTTTTAGATTTTTTCAGCAATTTTTTAGATTTTTTTGTCGATTTTTTTCAGTAATTTTTTGGATTTTTTTGTCGATTTTTTTCAGTAATTTTTTGGATTTTTTTGTCGATTTTTTTTTTTTTCAGTAATTTTTAGGATTTTTTTGTCGATTTTTTCCAGCAATTTTTTGGATGTTTTTTTGGATGTTTTTTTTTTCCAGCAGTTTTTGGGATTTTTTTGTCAATTTTTTTTCAGTAATTTTTTGGATGTTTTTTTTTTTTTTTTCAGCAGTTTTTTGGATTTTTTTGTCGATTTTTTTCCAGTAATTTTTTGGATGTTTTTTTTTTTTCAGCAGTTTTTTGGATTTTTTTGTCGATTCTTTTCAGTAATTTTTTGGATTTTTTTGTCGATTTTTTTTTTCCAGTAATTTTTAGGATTTTTTTGTCGGTTTTTTTCAGTAATTTTTTGATGTTTTTTAGACTTTTTTAGTAATTTTTGGGATTTTTTTGTCGATTTTTTGGATTTTTTTGTCGATTTTTTTTCAGTAATTTTTGGATGTTTTTTTTTTTTTTTCAGCAATTTTTTGGATGTTTTTTTTTTTTTCAGCAATTTTTCTGGATTTTTTTGTCGATTTTTTCCAGCAATTTTTTGGATGTTTTTTTGGATGTTTTTTATTTTTTTTCAGCAATTTTTTGGATTTTTTTTGTCGATTTTTTATCCAGCAATTTTTTGGATTTTTTTGTCAAGTTTTTTTTCAGTAATTTTTGGATGTTGTTTTTTTTTCAGCAATTTTTGGGATTTTTTGTCGATTTTTTTCAGTAATTTTTTGGATTTTTTTTGTCGATTTTTTAAGTAATTTTTTGGATGTTTTTTATTTTTTTTCAGCAATTTTTTGGATTTTTTTTGTCGATTTTTTATTCAGCAATTTTTGGGATTTTTTGTCGATTTTTTTCAGTAATTTTTTGGATGTTTTTTATTTTTTTTCAGCAATTTTTTGGATTTTTTTTGTCGATTTTTATCCAGCAATTTTTGGGATTTTTTGTCGATTTTTTCAGCAATTTTTTGGATTTTTTTGTCGATTTTTTTCCAGCAATTTTTTTGATGTTTTTTTTTTTCCAGCAATTTTTGGGATTTTTTTGTCGTTTTTTTCAGTAATTTTTTGGATATTTTTGTCGATTTTTTTTCAGTAATTTTTTGGATTTTTTTTATTTTTTTTCAGCAATTTTTTGGATTTTTTTTGTCGATTTTTTATCCAGCAATTTTTGGGATTTTTTGTCGATTTTTTTCCAGCAATTTTTTGGATGTTTTTTTTTTTTTCCAGCAATTTTTTGGATTTTTTTTGTCGATTTTTTCAGTAATTTTTTGGATGTTTTTTATTTTTTTTCAGCAATTTTTGGGATTTTTTGTCGATTTTTTCAGCAATTTTTTGGATTTTTTTGTCGATTTTTTTCCAGCAATTTTTTGGATGTTTTTTTTTTTCCAGCAATTTTTGGGATATTTTTGTCGATTTTTTTTCAGTAATTTTTTGGATTTTTTTTATTTTTTTTCAGCAATTTTTGGGATTTTTTTGTCGATTTTTTCAGTAATTTTTGGGATTTTTTTTGTCGATTTTTTCAGTAATTTTTTGGATATTTTTGTCGATTTTTTTTCAGTAATTTTTTGGATTTTTTTGTCGATTTTTTCAGTAATTTTTTGGATGTTTTTTATTTTTTTTCAGCAGTTTTTTGGATTTTTTTGTCGATTTTTTTCCAGTAATTTTTTGGATTTTTTTGTCGATTTTTTTTTTCCAGTAATTTTTAGGATTTTTTTGTCGGTTTTTTTCAGTAATTTTTTGATGTTTTTTAGACTTTTTTAGTAATTTTTGGGATTTTTTTGTCGATTTTTTGGATTTTTTTGTCGATTTTTTTTCAGTAATTTTTGGATGTTTTTTTTTTTTTTTCAGCAATTTTTTGGATGTTTTTTTTTTTTCAGCAATTTTTCTGGATTTTTTTGTCGATTTTTTCCAGCAATTTTTTGGATGTTTTTTTGGATGTTTTTTTTTTTTTTTCAGCAGTTTTTTGGATTTTTTTGTCGATTTTTTTTCAGTAATTTTTTGGATGTTTTTTTTTTTTCCAGCAGTTTTTGGGATTTTTTTGTCAATTTTTTTTCAGTAATTTTTCGGATTTTTTTGTCGGTTTATTCAGTAATTTTTTTTTGATGTTTTTTAGATTTTTTCAGTAATTTTTGGGATTTTTTTGTCGATTTTTAGGATTTTTTTGTCGATTTTTTTTCAGTAATTTTTGGATGTTTTTTTTTTTTTTTTCAGCAATTTTTTGGATTTTTTTGTCGATTTTTTCCAGCAATTTTTTGGATGTTTTTTTTTTTTCAGCAATTTTTGGGATTTTTTTGTCAATTTTTTTCAGTAATTTTTTGGATTTTTTGTCGATTTTTTCCAGCAATTTTTTGGATGTTTTTTTTTTTTCAGCAGTTTTTTGAATTTTTTTGTTGATTTTTTTCAGTAATTTTTGGATTTTTTTTTTTTTCAGCAATTTTTTGGATTTTTTTGTCGATTTTTTTCAGTAATTTTTTGGATTTTTTTGTCGATTTTTTTCAGTAATTTTTTGGATTTTTTTGTCGATTTTTTTTCAGTAATTTTTTGGATTTTTTTGTCGATTTTTTTTCAGTAATTTTTTGGATTTTTTTGTCGATTTTTTGGATTTTTTTGTCGATTCTTTTCAGTAATTTTTGGGATTTTTTTGTCGATTTTTTTTTTTCAGTAATTTTTAGGATTTTTTTGTCGGTTTATTCAGTAATTTTTTTGATGTTTTTTAGATTTTTTCAGTAATTTTTGGGATTTCTTTGTCGATTTTTTGGATTTTTTTGTCGATTTTTTTTCAGTAATTTTTGGATGTTTTTTTTTTTTTTTTCAGCAATTTTTTGGATTTTTTTGTCGATTTTTTCCAGCAATTTTTTGGATGTTATTTGGATGTATTTTTTTTTTTCAGCAGATTTTTGGATTTTTTTGTCGATTTTTTTCAGTAATTTTTGGGATTTTTTTGTCGATTTTTTGGATTTTTTTGTCGATTTTTTTTCAGTAATTTTTAGGATTTTTTTGTCGATTTTTTTTTTCAGTAATTTTTTGGATTTTTTTGTCGATTTTTTGGATTTTTTTGTCGATTTTTTTTCAGTAATTTTTGGGTTTTTTTGTCATGTTTTTTTTTTTTCAGTAATTTTTTGGATGTTTTTTTTTTTTTTTTCAGCAGTTTTTTGGATTTTTTTGTCGATTTTTTTCCAGTAATTTTTTGGATGTTTTTTTTTTTTCAGCAGTTTTTTGGATTTTTTTGTCGATTCTTTTCAGTAATTTTTTGGATTTTTTTGTCGATTTTTTTTTTCCAGTAATTTTTAGGATTTTTTTGTCGGTTTTTTTCAGTAATTTTTTGATGTTTTTTAGACTTTTTTAGTAATTTTTGGGATTTTTTTGTCGATTTTTTGGATTTTTTTGTCGATTTTTTTTCAGTAATTTTTGGATGTTTTTTTTTTTTTTTCAGCAATTTTTTGGATGTTTTTTTTTTTTTCAGCAATTTTTCTGGATTTTTTTGTCGATTTTTTCCAGCAATTTTTTGGATGTTTTTTTGGATGTTTTTTATTTTTTTTCAGCAATTTTTTGGATTTTTTTTGTCGATTTTTTATCCAGCAATTTTTTGGATTTTTTTGTCAAGTTTTTTTTCAGTAATTTTTGGATGTTGTTTTTTTTTCAGCAATTTTTGGGATTTTTTGTCGATTTTTTTCAGTAATTTTTTGGATTTTTTTTGTCGATTTTTTAAGTAATTTTTTGGATGTTTTTTTTTTTTTTTTTCAGCAATTTTTTGGATTTTTTTGTCGATTTTTTCCAGCAATTTTTTGGATGTTTTTTTGGATGTTTTTTTTTTCCAGCAGTTTTTGGGATTTTTTTGTCAATTTTTTTTCAGTAATTTTTGGATGTTTTTTTTTTTTTTTTCAGCAGTTTTTTGGATTTTTTTGTCGATTTTTTTCCAGTAATTTTTTGGATGTTTTTTTTTTTTCAGCAGTTTTTTGGAATTTTTTGTCGATTCTTTTCAGTAATTTTTTGGATTTTTTTGTCGATTTTTTTTTTCCAGTAATTTTTAGGATTTTTTTGTCGGTTTTTTTCAGTAATTTTTTGATGTTTTTTAGACTTTTTTAGTAATTTTTGGGATTTTTTTGTCGATTTTTTGGATTTTTTTGTCGATTTTTTTTCAGTAATTTTTGGATGTTTTTTTTTTTTTTTCAGCAATTTTTTGGATGTTTTTTTTTTTTTCAGCAATTTTTCTGGATTTTTTTGTCGATTTTTTCCAGCAATTTTTTGGATGTTTTTTTGGATGTTTTTTATTTTTTTTCAGCAATTTTTTGGATTTTTTTTGTCGATTTTTTATCCAGCAATTTTTTGGATTTTTTTGTCAAGTTTTTTTTCAGTAATTTTTGGATGTTGTTTTTTTTTCAGCAATTTTTGGGATTTTTTGTCGATTTTTTTCAGTAATTTTTTGGATTTTTTTTGTCGATTTTTTAAGTAATTTTTTGGATGTTTTTTTTTTTTTTTTCAGCAATTTTTTGGATTTTTTTGTCGATTTTTTCCAGCAATTTTTTGGATGTTTTTTTGGATGTTTTTTTTTTCCAGCAGTTTTTGGGATTTTTTTTGTCAATTTTTTTTCAGTAATTTTTGGATGTTTTTTTTTTTTTTTTCAGCAGTTTTTTGGATTTTTTTGTCGATTTTTTTCCAGTAATTTTTTGGATGTTTTTTTTTTTTCAGCAGTTTTTTGGATTTTTTTGTCGATTCTTTTCAGTAATTTTTTGGATTTTTTTGTCGATTTTTTTTTTCCAGTAATTTTTAGGATTTTTTTGTCGGTTTTTTTCAGTAATTTTTTGATGTTTTTTAGACTTTTTTAGTAATTTTTGGGATTTTTTTGTCGATTTTTTGGATTTTTTTGTCGATTTTTTTTCAGTAATTTTTGGATGTTTTTTTTTTTTTTTCAGCAATTTTTTGGATGTTTTTTTTTTTTTCAGCAATTTTTCTGGATTTTTTTGTCGATTTTTTCCAGCAATTTTTTGGATGTTTTTTTGGATGTTTTTTATTTTTTTTCAGCAATTTTTTGGATTTTTTTTGTCGATTTTTTATCCAGCAATTTTTTGGATTTTTTTGTCAAGTTTTTTTTCAGTAATTTTTGGATGTTGTTTTTTTTTCAGCAATTTTTGGGATTTTTTGTCGATTTTTTTCAGTAATTTTTTGGATTTTTTTTGTCGATTTTTTAAGTAATTTTTTGGATGTTTTTTATTTTTTTTCAGCAATTTTTTGGATTTTTTTTGTCGATTTTTTATTCAGCAATTTTTGGGATTTTTTGTCGATTTTTTTCAGTAATTTTTTGGATGTTTTTTATTTTTTTTCAGCAATTTTTTGGATTTTTTTTGTCGATTTTTATCCAGCAATTTTTGGGATTTTTTGTCGATTTTTTCAGCAATTTTTTGGATTTTTTTGTCGATTTTTTTCCAGCAATTTTTTTGATGTTTTTTTTTTTCCAGCAATTTTTGGGATTTTTTTGTCGTTTTTTTCAGTAATTTTTTGGATATTTTTGTCGATTTTTTTTCAGTAATTTTTTGGATTTTTTTTATTTTTTTTCAGCAATTTTTTGGATTTTTTTTGTCGATTTTTTATCCAGCAATTTTTGGGATTTTTTGTCGATTTTTTTCCAGCAATTTTTTGGATGTTTTTTTTTTTTTCCAGCAATTTTTTGGATTTTTTTTGTCGATTTTTTCAGTAATTTTTTGGATGTTTTTTATTTTTTTTCAGCAATTTTTGGGATTTTTTGTCGATTTTTTCAGCAATTTTTTGGATTTTTTTGTCGATTTTTTTCCAGCAATTTTTTGGATGTTTTTTTTTTTCCAGCAATTTTTGGGATATTTTTGTCGATTTTTTTTCAGTAATTTTTTGGATTTTTTTTATTTTTTTTCAGCAATTTTTGGGATTTTTTTGTCGATTTTTTCAGTAATTTTTGGGATTTTTTTTGTCGATTTTTTCAGTAATTTTTTGGATATTTTTGTCGATTTTTTTTCAGTAATTTTTTGGATTTTTTTGTCGATTTTTTCAGTAATTTTTTGGATGTTTTTTATTTTTTTTCAGCAGTTTTTTGGATTTTTTTGTCGATTTTTTTCCAGTAATTTTTTGGATTTTTTTGTCGATTTTTTTTTTCCAGTAATTTTTAGGATTTTTTTGTCGGTTTTTTTCAGTAATTTTTTGATGTTTTTTAGACTTTTTTAGTAATTTTTGGGATTTTTTTGTCGATTTTTTGGATTTTTTTGTCGATTTTTTTTCAGTAATTTTTGGATGTTTTTTTTTTTTTTTCAGCAATTTTTTGGATGTTTTTTTTTTTTTCAGCAATTTTTCTGGATTTTTTTGTCGATTTTTTCCAGCAATTTTTTGGATGTTTTTTTGGATGTTTTTTTTTTTTTTTCAGCAGTTTTTTGGATTTTTTTGTCGATTTTTTTTCAGTAATTTTTTGGATGTTTTTTTTTTTTCCAGCAGTTTTTGGGATTTTTTTGTCAATTTTTTTTCAGTAATTTTTCGGATTTTTTTGTCGGTTTATTCAGTAATTTTTTTTTGATGTTTTTTAGATTTTTTCAGTAATTTTTGGGATTTTTTTGTCGATTTTTAGGATTTTTTTGTCGATTTTTTTTCAGTAATTTTTGGATGTTTTTTTTTTTTTTTTCAGCAATTTTTTGGATTTTTTTGTCGATTTTTTCCAGCAATTTTTTGGATGTTTTTTTTTTTTCAGCAATTTTTGGGATTTTTTTGTCAATTTTTTTCAGTAATTTTTTGTCGATTTTTTCCAGCAATTTTTTGGATGTTTTTTTTTTTTCAGCAGTTTTTTGAATTTTTTTGTTGATTTTTTTCAGTAATTTTTGGATTTTTTTTTTTTTCAGCAATTTTTTGGATTTTTTTGTCGATTTTTTTCAGTAATTTTTTGGATTTTTTTGTCGATTTTTTTCAGTAATTTTTTGGATTTTTTTGTCGATTTTTTTTCAGTAATTTTTTGGATTTTTTTGTCGATTTTTTTTCAGTAATTTTTTGGATTTTTTTGTCGATTTTTTGGATTTTTTTGTCGATTTTTTTTCAGTAATTTTTGGATGTTTTTTTTTTTTTCAGCAGTTTTTTGGATTTTTTTGTCGATTCTTTTCAGTAATTTTTGGGATTTTTTTGTCGATTTTTTTTTTTTCAGTAATTTTTAGGATTTTTTTGTCGGTTTATTCAGTAATTTTTTTGATGTTTTTTAGATTTTTTCAGTAATTTTTGGGATTTCTTTGTCGATTTTTTGGATTTTTTTGTCGATTTTTTTTCAGTAATTTTTGGATGTTTTTTTTTTTTTTTTCAGCAATTTTTTGGATTTTTTTGTCGATTTTTTCCAGCAATTTTTTGGATGTTATTTGGATGTATTTTTTTTTTTCAGCAGATTTTTGGATTTTTTTGTCGATTTTTTTCAGTAATTTTTGGGATTTTTTTGTCGATTTTTTGGATTTTTTTGTCGATTTTTTTTCAGTAATTTTTAGGATTTTTTTGTCGATTTTTTTTTTCAGTAATTTTTTGGATTTTTTTGTCGATTTTTTGGATTTTTTTGTCGATTTTTTTTCAGTAATTTTTGGGTTTTTTTGTCATGTTTTTTTTTTTTCAGTAATTTTTTGGATGTTTTTTTTTTTTTTTTCAGCAGTTTTTTGGATTTTTTTGTCGATTTTTTTCCAGTAATTTTTTGGATGTTTTTTTTTTTTCAGCAGTTTTTTGGATTTTTTTGTCGATTCTTTTCAGTAATTTTTTGGATTTTTTTGTCGATTTTTTTTTTCCAGTAATTTTTAGGATTTTTTTGTCGGTTTTTTTCAGTAATTTTTTGATGTTTTTTAGACTTTTTTAGTAATTTTTGGGATTTTTTTGTCGATTTTTTGGATTTTTTTGTCGATTTTTTTTCAGTAATTTTTGGATGTTTTTTTTTTTTTTTCAGCAATTTTTTGGATGTTTTTTTTTTTTTCAGCAATTTTTCTGGATTTTTTTGTCGATTTTTTCCAGCAATTTTTTGGATGTTTTTTTGGATGTTTTTTATTTTTTTTCAGCAATTTTTTGGATTTTTTTTGTCGATTTTTTATCCAGCAATTTTTTGGATTTTTTTGTCAAGTTTTTTTTCAGTAATTTTTGGATGTTGTTTTTTTTTCAGCAATTTTTGGGATTTTTTGTCGATTTTTTTCAGTAATTTTTTGGATTTTTTTTGTCGATTTTTTAAGTAATTTTTTGGATGTTTTTTATTTTTTTTCAGCAATTTTTTGGATTTTTTTTGTCGATTTTTTATTCAGCAATTTTTGGGATTTTTTGTCGATTTTTTTCAGTAATTTTTTGGATGTTTTTTATTTTTTTTCAGCAATTTTTTGGATTTTTTTTGTCGATTTTTATCCAGCAATTTTTGGGATTTTTTGTCGATTTTTTCAGCAATTTTTTGGATTTTTTTGTCGATTTTTTTCCAGCAATTTTTTTGATGTTTTTTTTTTTCCAGCAATTTTTGGGATTTTTTTGTCGTTTTTTTCAGTAATTTTTTGGATATTTTTGTCGATTTTTTTTCAGTAATTTTTTGGATTTTTTTTATTTTTTTTCAGCAATTTTTTGGATTTTTTTTGTCGATTTTTTATCCAGCAATTTTTGGGATTTTTTGTCGATTTTTTTCCAGCAATTTTTTGGATGTTTTTTTTTTTTTCCAGCAATTTTTTGGATTTTTTTTTTTTTTTCCAGCAATTTTTGGGATTTTTTGTCGATTTTTTTGTCGATTTTTTGGATTTTTTTGTCGATTTTTTTTCAGTAATTTTTGGATGTTTTTTTTTTTTTCAGCAGTTTTTTGGATTTTTTTGTCGATTCTTTTCAGTAATTTTTGGGATTTTTTTGTCGATTTTTTTTTTTCAGTAATTTTTAGGATTTTTTTGTCGGTTTATTCAGTAATTTTTTTGATGTTTTTTAGATTTTTTCAGTAATTTTTGGGATTTCTTTGTCGATTTTTTGGATTTTTTTGTCGATTTTTTTTCAGTAATTTTTGGATGTTTTTTTTTTTTTTTTCAGCAATTTTTTGGATTTTTTTGTCGATTTTTTCCAGCAATTTTTTGGATGTTATTTGGATGTATTTTTTTTTTTCAGCAGATTTTTGGATTTTTTTGTCGATTTTTTTCAGTAATTTTTGGGATTTTTTTGTCGATTTTTTGGATTTTTTTGTCGATTTTTTTTCAGTAATTTTTAGGATTTTTTTGTCGATTTTTTTTTTCAGTAATTTTTTGGATTTTTTTGTCGATTTTTTGGATTTTTTTGTCGATTTTTTTTCAGTAATTTTTGGGTTTTTTTGTCATGTTTTTTTTTTCAGTAATTTTTTGGATGTTTTTTTTTTTTTTTTCAGCAGTTTTTTGGATTTTTTTGTCGATTTTTTTCAGTAATTTTTTGGATGTTTTTTTTTTTTCAGCAGTTTTTTGGATTTTTTTGTCGATTCTTTTCAGTAATTTTTGGGATTTTTTTGTCGATTTTTTTTTTTTCAGTAATTTTTAGGATTTTTTTGTCGGTTTATTCAGTAATTTTTTTGATGTTTTTTAGATTTTTTCAGCAATTTTTTAGATTTTTTTGTCGATTTTTTTCAGTAATTTTTTGGATTTTTTTGTCGATTTTTTTCAGTAATTTTTTGGATTTTTTTGTCGATTTTTTTTTTTTTTCAGTAATTTTTAGGATTTTTTTGTCATGTTTTTTTTTCAGTAATTTTTTGGATGTTTTTTTTTTTTTTTTTCAGCAATTTTTTGGATTTTTTTGTCGATTTTTTCCAGCAATTTTTTGGATGTTTTTTTGGATGTTTTTTTTTTCCAGCAGTTTTTGGGATTTTTTTGTCAATTTTTTTTCAGTAATTTTTGGATGTTTTTTTTTTTTTTTTCAGCAGTTTTTTGGATTTTTTTGTCGATTTTTTTCCAGTAATTTTTTGGATGTTTTTTTTTTTTCAGCAGTTTTTTGGATTTTTTTGTCGATTCTTTTCAGTAATTTTTGGGATTTTTTTGTCGATTTTTTTTTTTTCAGTAATTTTTAGGATTTTTTTGTCGATTTTTTTTCAGTAATTTTTTGGATTTTTTTTATTTTTTTTCAGCAATTTTTTGGATTTTTTTTGTCGATTTTTTATCCAGCAATTTTTGGGATTTTTTGTCGATTTTTTTCCAGCAATTTTTTGGATGTTTTTTTTTTTTTCCAGCAATTTTTTGGATGTTTTTTTTTTTTTCCAGCAATTTTTGGGATTTTTTGTCGATTTTTTTGTCGATTTTTTGGATTTTTTTGTCGATTTTTTTTCAGTAATTTTTGGATGTTTTTTTTTTTTTCAGCAGTTTTTTGGATTTTTTTGTCGATTCTTTTCAGTAATTTTTGGGATTTTTTTGTCGATTTTTTTTTTTCAGTAATTTTTAGGATTTTTTTGTCGGTTTATTCAGTAATTTTTTTGATGTTTTTTAGATTTTTTCAGTAATTTTTGGGATTTCTTTGTCGATTTTTTGGATTTTTTTGTCGATTTTTTTTCAGTAATTTTTGGATGTTTTTTTTTTTTTTTTCAGCAATTTTTTGGATTTTTTTGTCGATTTTTTCCAGCAATTTTTTGGATGTTATTTGGATGTATTTTTTTTTTTCAGCAGATTTTTGGATTTTTTTGTCGATTTTTTTCAGTAATTTTTGGGATTTTTTTGTCGATTTTTTGGATTTTTTTGTCGATTTTTTTTCAGTAATTTTTAGGATTTTTTTGTCGATTTTTTTTTTCAGTAATTTTTTGGATTTTTTTGTCGATTTTTTGGATTTTTTTGTCGATTTTTTTTCAGTAATTTTTGGGTTTTTTTGTCATGTTTTTTTTTTTCAGTAATTTTTTGGATGTTTTTTTTTTTTTTTTCAGCAGTTTTTTGGATTTTTTTGTCGATTTTTTTCAGTAATTTTTTGGATGTTTTTTTTTTTTCAGCAGTTTTTTGGATTTTTTTGTCGATTCTTTTCAGTAATTTTTGGGATTTTTTTGTCGATTTTTTTTTTTTCAGTAATTTTTAGGATTTTTTTGTCGGTTTATTCAGTAATTTTTTTGATGTTTTTTAGATTTTTTCAGCAATTTTTTAGATTTTTTTGTCGATTTTTTTCAGTAATTTTTTGGATTTTTTTGTCGATTTTTTTCAGTAATTTTTTGGATTTTTTTGTCGATTTTTTTTTTTTTTCAGTAATTTTTAGGATTTTTTTGTCATGTTTTTTTTTCAGTAATTTTTTGGATGTTTTTTTTTTTTTTTTTCAGCAATTTTTTGGATTTTTTTGTCGATTTTTTCCAGCAATTTTTTGGATGTTTTTTTGGATGTTTTTTTTTTCCAGCAGTTTTTGGGATTTTTTTGTCAATTTTTTTTCAGTAATTTTTGGATGTTTTTTTTTTTTTTTTCAGCAGTTTTTTGGATTTTTTTGTCGATTTTTTTCCAGTAATTTTTTGGATGTTTTTTTTTTTTCAGCAGTTTTTTGGATTTTTTTGTCGATTCTTTTCAGTAATTTTTGGGATTTTTTTGTCGATTTTTTTTTTTTCAGTAATTTTTAGGATTTTTTTGTCGATTTTTTTCCAGTAATTTTTGGATGTTTTTTTTTTTTTCAGCAATTTTTTAGATTTTTTTGTCGATTTTTTCCAGCAATTTTTTGGATGTTTTTTTGGATGTTTTTTTTTTCCAGCAGTTTTTGGGATTTTTTTGTCAATTTTTTTTCAGTAATTTTTGGATGTTTTTTTTTTTTTTTTCAGCAGTTTTTTGGATTTTTTTGTCGATTTTTTTCCAGTAATTTTTTGGATGTTTTTTTTTTTTCAGCAGTTTTTTGGATTTTTTTGTCGATTCTTTTCAGTAATTTTTGGGATTTTTTTGTCGATTTTTTTTTTTTCAGTAATTTTTAGGATTTTTTTGTCGATTTTTTTCCAGTAATTTTTGGATGTTTTTTTTTTTTTCAGCAATTTTTTAGATTTTTTTTAGATTTTTTTCAGTAATTTTTTGGATTTTTTTGTCGATTTTTTTCAGTAATTTTTTGGATTTTTTTTTTTTTTTTCCAGCAGTTTTTGGGATTTTTTTGTCAATTTTTTTTCAGTAATTTTTCGGATTTTTTTGTCGGTTTATTCAGTAATTTTTTTGATGTTTTTTAGATTTTTTCAGTAATTTTTGGGATTTTTTTGTCGATTTTTGGGATTTTTTTTGTCGATTTTTTTTCAGTAATTTTTGGATGTTTTTTTTTTTTTTTTCAGCAGTTTTTTGGATTTTTTTGTCGATTTTTTTCCAGTAATTTTTTGGATGTTTTTTTTTTTTCAGCAATTTTTTGGATTTTTTTGTCGATTTTTTTTCAGTAATTTTTTGGATTTTTTTGTCGATTTTTTTTCAGTAATTTTTTAGGATTTTTTGTCGATTTTTTTCAGTATTTTTTTTGATTTTTTTGTCGATTTTTTTTCAGTAATTTTTTGGATTTTTTTGTCGATTTTTTTCAGTAATTTTTTGGATTTTTTTTTTTTTTCAGCAATTTTTTGGATTTTTTTGTCGATTTTTTTTCAGTAATTTTTGGATGTTTTTTTTTTTTTTTTCAGCAGTTTTTTGGATTTTTTTGTCGATTTTTTTCCAGTAATTTTTTGGATGTTTTTTTTTTTCAGCAATTTTTTGAATTTTTTTGTCGATTTTTTTCCAGTAATTTTTGGATTTTTTTTTTTTCAGTAATTTTTAGGATTTTTTGTCGATTTTTTTCCGTATTTTTTTTGATTTTTTTGTCGATTTTTTTTCAGTAATTTTTTGGATTTTTTTGTCGATTTTTTTCAGTAATTTTTTGGATTTTTTTTTTTTTTTTCCAGCAGTTTTTGGGATTTTTTTGTCAATTTTTTTTCAGTAATTTTTCGGATTTTTTTGTCGGTTTATTCAGTAATTTTTTTGATGTTTTTTTAGATTTTTTCAGTAATTTTTGGGATTTTTTTGTCGATTTTTTTTCAGTAATTTTTGGATGTTTTTTTTTTTTTTTTCAGCAGTTTTTTGGATTTTTTTGTCGATTTTTTTCCAGTAATTTTTTGGATGTTTTTTTTTTTTCAGCAATTTTTTGGATTTTTTTGTCGATTTTTTTTCAGTAATTTTTTGGATTTTTTTGTCGATTTTTTTCCAGTAATTTTTAGGATTTTTTGTCGATTTTTTCCAGCAATTTTTTGGATGTTTTTTGGATTTTTTTTTTTTTCAGCAGTTTTTTGAATTTTTTTGTCGATTTTTTTCCAGTAATTTTTGGATTTTTTTTTTTTCAGCAATTTTTTGAATTTTTTTGTCGATTTTTTTTCAGTAATTTTTTGGATTTTTTGTCGATTTTTTTCAGTATTTTTTTTTATTTTTTTGTCGATTTTTTTTCAGTAATTTTTTGGATTTTTTTGTCGATTTTTTTCAGTAATTTTTTGGATTTTTTTTTTTTTTCAGCAATTTTTTGGATTTTTTTGTCGATTTTTTTTCAGTAATTTTTGGATGTTTTTTTTTTTTTTTCAGCAGTTTTTTGGATTTTTTTGTCGATTTTTTTCCAGTAATTTTTTGGATGTTTTTTTTTTTCAGCAATTTTTTGGATTTTTTTGTCGATTTTTTTTCAGTAATTTTTAGGATTTTTTGTCGATTTTTTCCAGCAATTTTTTGGATGTTTTTTTTTTTCAGCAGTTTTTTGAATTTTTTTGTCGATTTTTTTCCAGTAATTTTTGGATTTTTTTTTTTTCAGCAATTTTTTGGATTTTTTTGTCGATTTTTTTTCAGTAATTTTTAGGATTTTTTGTCGATTTTTTTCAGTATTTTTTTTGATTTTTTTGTCGATTTTTTTTCAGTAATTTTTTGGATTTTTTTGTCGATTTTTTTCAGTAATTTTTTGGATTTTTTTTTTTTTTTTCCAGCAGTTTTTTGGATTTTTTTGTCATGTTTTTTTTTCAGTAATTTTTTGGATGTTTTTTTTTTTTTTTTCAGCAATTTTTTGGATTTTTTTGTCGATTTTTTCCAGCAATTTTTTGGATGTTTTTTTGGTTTTTTTTTTTTTTTCAGCAATTTTTTGGATTTTTTTGTCGATTTTTTTTCAGTAATTTTTTGGATTTTTTTGTCGATTTTTTTCAATAATTTTTTGGATTTTTTTTTTTTTTTTCCAGCAGTTTTTTGGATTTTTTTGTCATGTTTTTTTTTCAGTAATTTTTTGGATGTTTTTTTTTTTCAGCAGTTTTTGGGATTTTTTTGTCAATTTTTTTTCAGTAATTTTTGGGATTTTTTTGTCGATTTTTTTGGATTTTTTTTGTCGATTTTTTTTCAGTAATTTTTGGATGTTTTTTTTTTTTTTTTTTTTCAGCAGTTTTTTTGATTTTTTTGTCGATTTTTTTCAGTAATTTTTAGGATTTTTTGTCGATTTTTTTCAGTAATTTTTTGGATTTTTTGTCGATTTTTTTCAGTAATTTTTTGGATTTTTTGTCGATTTTTTTTCAGTAATTTTTTGGATGTTTTTTTTTTTTTTTTTTTTCAGCAGTTTTTGGGATTTTTTTGTCGATTTTTTTCAGTAATTTTTTGGATTTTTTTGTCGATTTTTTTTCAGTAATTTTTAGGATTTTTTGTCGATTTTTTCCAGCAATTTTTTGGATGTTTTTTTTTTTTCAGCAGTTTTTTGAATTTTTTTGTCGATTTTTTTTCAGTAATTTTTAGGATTTTTTGTCGATTTTTTTCAGTATTTTTTTTTATTTTTTTGTCGATTTTTTTTCAGTAATTTTTTGGATTTTTTTGTCGATTTTTTTCAGTAATTTTTTGGATTTTTTTTTTTTTTCAGCAATTTTTTGGATTTTTTTGTCGATTTTTTTTCAGTAATTTTTGGATGTTTTTTTTTTTTTTTCAGCAGTTTTTTGGATTTTTTTGTCGATTTTTTTCCAGTAATTTTTTGGATGTTTTTTTTTTTCAGCAATTTTTTGGATTTTTTTGTCGATTTTTTTTCAGTAATTTTTAGGATTTTTTGTCGATTTTTTCCAGCAATTTTTTGGATGTTTTTTTTTTTTCAGCAGTTTTTTGAATTTTTTTGTCGATTTTTTTCCAGTAATTTTTGGATTTTTTTTTTTTCAGCAATTTTTTGGATTTTTTTGTCGATTTTTTTCAGTATTTTTTTTGATTTTTTTGTCGATTTTTTTTCAGTAATTTTTTGGATTTTTTTGTCGATTTTTTTCAGTAATTTTTTGGATTTTTTTTTTTTTTTCCAGCAGTTTTTTGGATTTTTTTGTCATGTTTTTTTTCAGTAATTTTTTGGATGTTTTTTTTTTTTTTTTCAGCAATTTTTTGGATTTTTTTGTCGATTTTTTCCAGCAATTTTTTGGATGTTTTTTTGGTTGTTTTTTTTTTTTCAGCAATTTTTTGGATTTTTTTGTCGATTTTTTTTCAGTAATTTTTTGGATTTTTTTGTCGATTTTTTTCAGTAATTTTTTGGATTTTTTTTTTTTTTTTTCCAGCAGTTTTTTGGATTTTTTTGTCATGTTTTTTTTTCAGTAATTTTTTGGATGTTTTTTTTTTTCAGCAGTTTTTGGGATTTTTTTGTCAATTTTTTTTCAGTAATTTTTGGGATGTTTTTGTCGATTTTTTTGGATTTTTTTTGTCGATTTTTTTTCAGTAATTTTTGGATGTTTTTTTTTTTTTTTTTTTTCAGCAGTTTTTTTTGATTTTTTTGTCGATTTTTTTCAGTAATTTTTAGGATTTTTTGTCGATTTTTTTCAGTAATTTTTTGGATTTTTTGTCGATTTTTTTCAGTAATTTTTTGGATTTTTTGTCGATTTTTTTTCAGTAATTTTTCGGATTTTTTTGTCGATTTTTTTTGTCGATTTTTTTTCAGTAATTTTTGGATGTTTTTTTTTTTTTTTTTTTCAGCAGTTTTTGGGATTTTTTTGTCGATTTTTTTTCAGTAATTTTTAGGATTTTTTTGTCGATTTTTTTCAGTAATTTTTTGGATGTTTTTTTTTTTTTCAGCAGTTTTGGGGATTTTTTTGTCGATTTTTTTATTTATTTATTTTTTTTTTCCAACGTTATTTTCTTATTTTTTTTTTTTTCAAATATGATCAAATTAAATTAAACACCCAAATTCAATGAAAGTAGTGATCTGATCATTTATTAAACCCACATTTCTGAAATGGAAACTTAAAAATGAATGTTGTTTGTTAACCCCCCCCCCCCTCAAAATAAATAAATAAGAAAAGATGGACTTCATTGATCTCACACCGAGGAAGTTCTCTTGTTACAGCAGCTAAAAAAATTCACAACAGAATAAGAAATATAACAATAACAATAGAAATATATAGCCTACACTTTAAACACATGTATTATATACAGACAGATAAAATATATATATACAAACATACAAATCCTAAATCTCAGCATCACGAATGCAGTAGATATATTTCTGCACATTCTGCACTGAATCCATTCAGCTATTATGTATATATTATATATATTTGTTTCTGTATTTATTGTGCATTTCATATTAATATTTATTATGTTACAATAAACAGCGGTGGAAGAAGTATTCAGATCCTTTACTTAAGTAAAAGTACTAATGCCACACTGTAGAAATACTCTGTTACAACACACACACACACACACACACACACACACACACACACACACACACACACACACACACACACACACAGTTGTGTGTGTGTGTGTGTGTGTGATGGTCTGATCATCTCAGCGTGACTTGTAGCCGTTATATTGTTGTCTAGTTTACTTTATGATCAAACATCAGATGTTATTAACTACATGTGTTCAGTAATCTGAATGTGTAAAGTAACTAAAGTAACTAGTAACTAAAGCTGTAACAGATGAATGTAGCGGAGTAACTAAAGTAACTAGTAACTAAAGCTGTAACAGATGAATGTAGTGGAGTAACTAAAGTAACTAGTAACTAAAGCTGGAACAGATGAATGTAGTGGAGTAACTAAAGTAACTAGTAACTAAAGCTGTAACAGATGAATGGAGCGGAGTAACTAAAGTAACTAGTAACTAAAGCTGGAACAGATGAATGTAGTGGAGTAACTAAAGTAACTAGTAACTAAAGCTGGAACAGATGAATGTAACGGAGTAACTAAAGTAACTAGTAACTAAAGCTGGAACAGATGAATGTAGTGGAGTAACTAAAGTAACTAGTAACTAAAGCTGGAACAGATGAATGTAGCGGAGTAACTAAAGTAACTAAAGTAACTAAAGCTGTAGCAGATGAATGTAGTGGAGTAACTAAAGTAACTAGTAACTAAAGCTGGAACAGATGAATGTAGCGGAGTAACTAAAGTAACTAGTAACTAAAGCTGGAACAGATGAATGTAGCGGAGTAACTAAAGTAACTAGTAACTAAAGCTGGAACAGGTGAATGTAGCGGAGTAACTAAAGTAACTAGTAACTAAAGCTGGAACAGGTGAATGTAGCGGAGTAACTAAAGTAACTAGTAACTAAAGCTGTAACAGATGAATGGAGCGGAGTAACTAAAGTAACTAGTAACTAAAGCTGTAACAGATGAATGTAGTGGAGTAACTAAAGTAACTAGTAACTAAAGCTGGAACAGATGAATGTAGCGGAGTAACTAAAGTAACTAGTAACTAAAGCTGGAACAGGTGAATGTAGCGGAGTAACTAAAGTAACTAGTAACTAAAGCTGTAACAGATGAATGGAGCGGAGTAACTAAAGTAACTAGTAACTAAAGCTGTAACAGATGAATGTAGTGGAGTAACTAAAGTAACTAGTAACTAAAGCTGGAACAGATGAATGTAGTGGAGTAACTAAAGTAACTAGTAACTAAAGCTGGAACAGATGAATGTAGCGGAGTAACTAAAGTAACTAGTAACTAAAGTAACTAGTAACTAAAGTAACTAGTAACTAAAGCTGTAACAGATGAATGTAGTGGAGTAAGTAAAGTAACTAGTAACTAAAGCTGGAACAGATGAATGTAGCGGAGTAACTAAAGTAACTAGTAACTAAAGCTGTAACAGATGAATGTAGCGGAGTAACTAAAGTAACTAGTAACTAAAGCTGGAACAGATGAATGTAGCGGAGTAACTAAAGTAACTAGTAACTAAAGCTGTAACAGATGAATGTAGTGGAGTAACTAAAGTAACTAGTAACTAAAGCTGTAACAGATGAATGTAGTGGAGTAACTAAAGTAACTAGTAACTAAAGCTGGAACAGATGAATGTAGTGGAGTAACTAAAGTAACTAGTAACTAAAGCTGGAACAGATGAATGTAGCGGAGTAACTAAAGTAACTAGTAACTAAAGCTGGAACAGATGAATGTAGTGGAGTAACTAAAGTAACTAGTAACTAAAGCTGTAACAGATGAATGTAGCGGAGTAACTAAAGTAACTAGTAACTAAAGCTGTAACAGATGAATGGAGCGGAGTAACTAAAGTAACTAGTAACTAAAGGAGTAGAAGTAGAAAGTGGCATGAAAAGAAAAGACGCAAGTAAAGTACAAGTACCTCAACATCTGGACTTAAGTACAGTACTGGAGTAGAAGTACTTAGTTACTTTCCACCGCTGGCAATAAACCCTTTTCTGATTCTGAAAGGAAATGCACTAAGCTTTATTGTGAAAAGCCTCCACCGGAAGAGAGTTCCTCTGTGTTAACTTCGCTGTTCCGAGAGAGTCGATCGATCCAGCCTCAGCACAGACTGCACACCAGCAGAGTTGAACCCGGGTCCGCTTCCGGGTCTGTGGACCGGTACACCACCGAATAACGTCCGTCGGACCAGAACAAACGGAGATATGGAATTGTAAACAGATTGTTCACGTGTTTGTTATTCTTCTGATGCCGGAGAGCCTCTGCACACGAGCACGCGGAGAAAACGGTGAGAAAACAGCTGTTTTAACAATAGCTACCTTCATTCAGAAGCTTACTACACGACAGTCAATGTAACCTTTAGTAACCTTTAGTAACCTTTAGTAACCTTTAGTAAGACACAAAGGAGTCGGCATGGGTCCCATTGTTAGTTCACACAGATGGGAACACAGGGTTGCACGTTTAGGGTCCAAATAACGCGTTATCACAGAGGGGGATGTGGGATATGCAACATATTCACAACAAGGAACTTGATCTACATTACTGTCGTGTCATCCTACAAACGTGTACTTCAATAGTTCCTCACCCAACCAGTTACAGTTGATGTCACTCAAAGAGAAATCCGTGCATGTACACACATAGTCCTCTGCATCGGCTGAGGTCTAACCGCCGCCGCCATATTGGACAGGGCAACAATTCTGCGAATGAAAGTAACTTTTTTTTTTTTTTTACATTTTGTTCAACAGATATAAAGACTCCTTCATACCCTCAGTCATCTCTCTGATAAACTCAAATATGATACGGTAATATTAGCTTCACCACCCGACCCAGCTTGGCAGGCCTATATATGGGGTTAATTAGAATGTTATTTATTATTAGGCCTAGAGGTTATATTTAGATTGGGCTTTTGTGGTTTCTGTCGCTCCTCTGGGGACAAATACAGTTCTACCTGACTTCACTTTCTTTGTTTTCCTCTCTCAACCGAGTTCTCACGTCTTCCTGCTCGGTTCCTCGGTTGTGTGTCAGTTTGTGTAACTTTCTTTTTGTTTTTACCTCGTTGTGCTTCTACTTCCGTGTCCGTATCCTCTCAGAAAAGATGCCGCCGACATCCTGTCCGATAGTAACGCACTCTGGAAGCTTCTCCAACGAGCTAACGTTAGCCCCCCCCCCGGAGAACAACTCCACGTTAAATGTGCGTATTTTTACCAGAGGTTTGGTTCTAACGTTACCCCGCAGCTGGCTGACATCCAGGTGTTTTCATCTCCCTGTTTCGACTTGAAGGAATCAGCGCCACCTGAAAGCCAAGCGTGGGAACTTCTTCTTATTTTAAACCTTTTGCTTTGAGCATGTTTACTGTATGTAACTAATTGTGACCTCACCTTTCTGCAAATATATATATATGTATGTATGCATATGCACACACACACTATAGTTCAACATACTTTTGTGTAAATAAACAGTAGTAGGGCTGGGCAATATATCGATATTGTGATATGAGACTAGATATTCTGGATTTGGATATCATAATATCGTGATATGACACAAGTGTTGTCCTTTACTGGTTTTAAAGGCTGCGTTACACTAAAGTGATGTCATTTTCTGAACCTAGCTGAGACGAGGGGGCTAGTGGGCTAACCGTTAGCATGCTAGCTCGTTCTCAATGGCAGAACACTGCTACAACACACACTAGTTCACCCTAATCTCTAAAAGAACTACTTCCATGTCCCTGTTCTGCAGGTATTCACCACGAAGTTGGAAGTCCGCCCAAGACTCTGGCCCATATATAGTACAGCATACCCACTACAATACGTTAGACTACAGCACTGGGTCCTTTCTTTTCTTTCCTTTCTCTTCTCTGATTCGTTCCGTTTTGATGTGTATATCTGTCACTCTGTTGAAATATGCACACATGTCACGTGGTACGCTCCATAGGATTGGTCACGTAGTGGCCCCGTGCGCTGACGTGCACTAACGTGTGCAAGTGGCACGGTAACTGGCCAATGAAACAGGATCATTACAGCGTTTCAAGCTCTAAAACAAACACAACTCAGCCACACAGCCAACGGACGGGACGCAGCGCTCAACAATATCAACTAAATATTGCATACTTATTGTGACACTTTCGATATAATACAGGGCTTGACATGAACTTTTTGAGGCACTTGCTGGACAAGTACATTTACGTTTCACTTGTCCGGGTAAAGATTGATTTTGCTAATGCAGAACTAGAACAAACCGTTGAAAGCATCCAAACACTCTCAACATTAATAACATTCAGTAGAAACAAACGTGTCCCTACAATAGATTTCTCCTTCAACAAGAAAGAGGATCTCCAGACTCATAATACAAAGTAATACGTTGCACGGTGCAAGTGGTGACTTGAACTTATATTATATCTAAAATAATTTTGTAGACATAACAATGGATTTTGCCACTAAATGTTGGTGTTAACGTTTTTATTTTCTACCCGACCGAGGCTGATCTACCGAGGGATCCTTTAAAAGGTGTAGCTACTTTACAGTTGATTACCTGATATTTAATCCGGCTTGTCGCGGAGCTGACTGACTGAATAACGAGCAGCGGAGGAGTAACGTTACGAGGCAGAGAGCCGGCCGCTAAATGAGTCAAATTAACGTCATGCTTCATCCACACAACGCACACCGCTATCGCCACGAGTGACCTCTGTATTCGGCTCGTTTTCTGTGAACGATGTGGCGACGGGGTAACGTTAAGGCGGAGTTAGCAAGCTAATGTTATAGCTAATGTGGTGACTTTCCATATTAATGCTGTATGAAGAGGAATCCGCCGACACTGTTCTTGATTATATAAAAGGTTTATTACATCAAGTTTTCAGCATCCCTTTAACCAACTCCTGCAGAGAGCTTGGAGAACAACCAACCCAATTCTTCCAATAAGTCGTTCTGCCTTTTCTTTGTGTGCATATGGTATATATTCTGTGCATTGTATTAACATGATTGAGTCAGACCTGACCAATGATGCCTACTTTTCTGGCTCATCTCCAAATAAGGGCTCTTCTGTCCAAGAGGGCTCTTCTGCTCATGTTAACAGTCTCCAGATGTTTCAGTAGAAGTAGGGTAAGGGTCAAAGGAATCCCTTACAAGAAAATCCTCAGTACAAATGTATACAAAGTCATGACCTGTTCAGATACCACATTAACTAACACCGGCTGGCTGGCATGCTGGTTCCGCCGTGCTTTTATGCTGCATCGCTTACAGAGAATGAGCTGAACAGCTAGCGGTCAGTCCGACGTTAGCTGTCCGTCCGATGTTAGCGGTCCGTCCGACGTTAGCGGTCCGTCCGACGTTAGCGGTCCACTGACCCACTGTCGCTGGGTCTAACGTTAGCAGTCCGCTGCCCACGGCTTGTGGGGAAAAATATGTATTTCTTTCAAATCAGTAACATGCACGTAATGAGTGGCACATAACGTGAAGTAAGATGGCATTTTTATTTTGTTTTAACTTGTCCAGTGGGGCAAGTCAATTTCTCTTCCACTTGTCCCCGACAAGCCTTAATGTCGAGCCCTGTAATATTGCTCAACGTGATATCGCGATAACGATACTGACTCGATATATCATGCGCTCCTATTTTTGACACACATGAACTAAGCAGTCTCTTTGTCTTTCAGGACTCCTCTCTTCAACATGGAGACACCAATCAGTCAGCAGGTAACACACACATCAACACGTCGTTCAGCTACTGCGTCCTGGTGGAGGACGTCTTTCCTCTCCACGGGGTGAACGGTGTTCAACGGGCTTTGAGATGTGGCTCTCTGGTTAATTGGCTGTGTCAATCTGACATAGACGTTGCTGACTTGAACTCCGTGTACATTTGTCTGTGGTTAGGGACACTTTAGTGTCATTTTATGAACCCACAATTGTGTTTTGTAAAGTTAAAAGGGGCGGCAGTATCTCCGTCCGTAGGGAGGTGGGTTGGGAACAGGAGGTGGACTGGTAGCTGGAGAGGTTATCCATTAAACGTGTGTGTGTAGTGTGTAATAACAACAGAGTGTAATTTGTAATTTCCCCATTAGGGATCAATAAAGAGTATAAATGATTAAATGAAATGCTGGACTTCAGTAAACTTTCTTGACGTTGATCTGTCGTCTCAGTTTGGATCCCTGAGTTCTGCTGTCATTAGTCTCATCAACCAACGTGTGGGAATTAGAGAGCACAGTAGACATAACTGGAGTCAGCAAAAAGGTCCCTTATCCATCGTAGAGTTCAGCCAAACATTACATTTTTAAAGGGGTGATTGAATGCCAAACCGATGTTACCTCGTCATAGTTGAATAAGGACAGTTCGGAGGGTAACTAGGACATCCACAGAACCTCTGAATCCCATTGACACCTCTTTCCTCTGCAGATCTCACAAGTTGGAACTGCCTCTGACAACGGGCGAATCTGAACAAAGCTAAAAGTTGACGTCAACTTCTCAATTCCTCGTCATTTGGCTCTACCGTCTATCTTTGTAACGCCCCAACATTTACGTAGGCCACTAACTGATCTGAGGTCAGTTAGTCTTCTAAATGTCGTTTCTCAGACACTTTTTTTACATTGTTCGCCTGCTCTTGCGTTACTAAATTCACTTCTCAGACTTTTTTATGCGAGAAATCAACTATATAAAGCTCAAATATGGGCCGTTTGACCTAAATTGATGGCTAATTGCAAATTTAGTACCACTGTTTCCACGTGTGGATTTAAATCAGTGGCGCAGTGGACTCGCAATGGGCGGTGTGCAGGAGCTGCCCGCCGGCGGCCGTTCACGGTAGCCTACGTTACCTTTTTTTTTCCAACATGGATCCTCAGCGAAGTGTGTGTGTGTGTGTGTGTGTGTGTGTGTGTGTGTGTGTGTGTGTGTGTGTGTGTGTGTGTGTGTGTGTGTGTGTGTGTGTGTGTGTGTGTGTGTAACTATATTGGTGGGGTCCAAACACCGGGAATACAGTATACTTGTGGGGTCCTGACTGTGTGTGTGTGTGTGTGTTCTTGTTTTACTATATTCATTGGGTCCAAAAACCGGGAGTCCAGTATACTTGTGGGGTCCGACCAGCCTTGTGGGGCCCAAAATGCTGGAGCCCACAAGGTTAAAGGTCTGTTTGAGGGTTAAGACTTGGTTTTAGGATTAGGGTTAGAATTAGGTTATGGTTAGGGTGAGGGTAAGGGTTAAGGTTAGGCATCTAGTGGTGATGGTTAAGGTTAGGGTAAGGGGCTAGGGAATGCATTATGTCAATGACAGGTCCCCACAAAGATAGTGAGACGGTGTGTGTGTATTCTAGAGCTGGGCAATATATCTATTATATCGATGTCGTAATATGAGACTAGATATCGTCTTAGATTTTGAATATCGTGATATGACATAAGTGTCTTTTCCTGGTTTAAAAGGCTGCGTTACAGTAAGGTGATGTTATTTTCTGAACTGACCAGACTGTTGTAGCTGTTCTATTATTTGCCTTTAACCACTTAGACATTATATCCACATTACTGATCATTATTTATCGAAAATCTGATTGTGTAAATATTTTGTGGAAGCACCAGTAGTCAACACTACAATATCGTTGCGGTATCGGTATCGAGGTATTTGGTCAAAAATATCGGGATATTTGATTTTCTCCATATCGCCCAGCCCTAGTGTATTCACACAGGAGGATGAATAGACCGTAACGATGAGTTTGTGTGTCGGGGACTCGGGGCAGAAATCAAGTTTGAAGCCAGCGGACGTGTCTGGACATGTCTGCAGTTTGGAAAGCTAACGGACAGTGTGGAGAAAGGTGTGTGTTAAGCTCAACCAATCAGTGTGCAGCTCATTGGAATATTCATGAGCAGACCATATAAGGCAGAAAAGCTCTCGTTTCAGTCCAGTCCCATTTAACAGGGTAGCATTAGGGCCAAAACCCAGCAAAAGAGACATTTTCAGCCCAACCAATGTTACATACCCTATTCAGAGACCTTAAGGAACAGCGTGGAATACCCTGTATAATCACTCAATCACCCCTTAAAGATTATTTTGTGGGCATTTTTAGGCCGTTATTTTGACAGGACAGATGAAGACTTGAAAGAGGAGAGAGGGGGGGATGACATGCAGCAAAGGGCCGCAGGTCGGAGTCGAACCCACGGCCACTGCGTCGAGGTGTCAACCTCTATATATGTGCGCCTGCTCTACCGACTGAGCTAACCCGGCAACAAACATTACATTTTTAAAAGCAGCTACCACGCAGCTGACTCCAGCCTGAAGATGGAAACTCTGGGGGGAATTTAGGAGTCTCAAAGCCTCTAGGGTCGGGGACCGTTTGGGTTTTTAGGATTCTGATGCCGAACCGGTACTTTTAAAATAATTCTGATTCCTAAACCGATTCTTGAAAAATGACGTCAAAGAAAGACTTTTTTTTTTTAATGGAGTTTTTTTTATTTATTATTATTATTATTATTATTATTATTATTATTTATTTTATTGAAAATTATTTAAATTGAACAATATATTAGCGTTTTAAAGTACTTAAATATATAATAAGTAAACCTAAGTCACATAATAATAATAATAATAATAATAATAATAATAATAATAATAATAATTTATATAATAATACTTTATTAATCCCGCAAGGGGAAATTACAATACCTAACACATAATACAATAATTTAACAAATAACAGCTAACAAACACTATTAACAAGTAACAACTATATAGATGTTGAGTTGGTATGGCAACCAGCTTCAAACTTTAGCAGTTCTTCTGCAGAAAAATGACCAGATTTGCTTCTCTGGCGAGATACTCCACCTCTCCTGACTTATGGGACGTCCTGCACAGGAGAAACCTCTCAGACGGAGTCCAAGAGGCCTGGACACACAGGGAGGAGTTAGAAAGGGCTCCAGGGTCTGGTCCTGAACGATAGACTAGCAGAGCAAGTGGAATCTGTTTATAGCGATCACGTGCAGTGATTGGTTAATATTCCTTTACGTCCGTGTTGGTGAGCCCAGAGGGAAGATATGCCATTTTAAAAGTAGCCTACATTAACGGTAGCTAGCTAACGGTAGACTACAGAGAAAGTGTGATATTTTTATGTCCGTTTCGGAGCCTGTACAAAAAGCCGTCTTATCAGCTGTGATTGTAGAGTGCGTGTCCGAGAATAGCGTGGACACGCACGTCACACCGCGAGCGGGCACGGGCGCCACTCGGCGTAAAAGTTCGAAAGAAAAAAAGAGTCTGCCGCTGCCCGGAGCGACAGAGGGGAAATATTTCAGTTGGAACCGAAATGAGGAATTGAAATTTGCGTTCTAATCCGGTCCGGATACTACCGTTTGCCTAGGAACCGGTTCCATAGGGGAACCGGTTTCGGTACCCAACCCTATGAGTCTCAAGTAATTGCAGTTTGAAAAATAGTTTCCTGTATTTCTGGGTTGGGCGCCCAACCCAATCTCGGACCATTGAAACGTTCAAGTCCTTGCTTAAGACCCATTACTATGCATTGGCTTTCAATTCAAGTTGAGCTTTCATATCTTGTCCTTTTTCTACAGTTGGTTATTTTGTATTGTGTATAGTTTGTGTATATAATCTCTTTGATTTTTGGACCTTGTTAAGCACTTTGGTCAACTATGGTTGTTTTTAAACGTGCTATATGAATACAACTGAACTGAACTGAACCACATTACATTTATAGTGAACCTAAGTTGATATGGGGGCCGAATTTAAAGGTCCCATGGTATGAAAATGTCACTTTATGAGATTTTTTTTAACATTAATGTGCGTTCCCCCAGCCTGCCTCTGGCCCCCCAGTGGCTAGAAATGGTGATAGGTGTAAACCGAGCCCTGGGTATCCTGCTCTGCCTTTGAGAAAATGAAAGCTCAGATGGGCCGATCTGGAATCTTCCCTTTATGATGTCATAAGGGGAAAGGTTACCTCCCCTTTCTCTGCTTTGCCCACCCAGAGAATTTGGCCCCCCCATGAGAGAGAGAGACATCATGGCTTTCAAACAAGCAAAGTGGCGGCTGGTCAAGGCCACAGATACAGTATTAGGGACCACTAAGGTCTATATAAAGAGACTTCAGATACAGTATTAGGGACCACTAAGGTCTATATAAAATAGACTTCAGATACAGTATTAGGGGACCACTAAGGTCTATATAAAAGAGACTTCAGATACAGTATTAGGGGACCACTAAGGTCTATATAAAAGAGACTTCAGATACAGTATTAGGGGACCACTAAGGTCTATATAAAAGAGACTTCAGATACAGTATTAGGGGACCACTAAGGTCTATATAAAAGAGACTTCAGATACAGTATTAGGGGACCACTAAGGTCTATATAAAAGAGACTTCAGATACAGTATTAGGGGACCACTAAGGTCTATATAAAAGAGACTTCAGATACAGTATTAGGGGACCACTAAGGTCTATATAAAAGAGACTTCAGATACAGTATTAGGGGACCACTAAGGTCTATATAAAAGAGACTTCAGATACAGTATTAGGGGACCACTAAGGTCTATATAAAAGAGACTTCAGATACAGTATTAGGGGACCACTAAGGTCTATATAAAAGAGACTTCAGATACAGTATTAGGGGACCACTAAGGTCTATATAAAAGAGACTTCAGATACAGTATTAGGGGACCACTAAGGTCTATATAAAAGAGACTTCAGATACAGTATTAGAGACCACTAAGGTCTATATAAAGAGACTTCAGATACAGTATTAGGGGACCACTAAGGTCTATATAAAAGAGACTTCAGATACAGTATTAGAGACCACTAAGGTCTATATAAAGAGACTTCAGATACAGTATTAGGGGACCACTAAGGTCTATATAAAATAGACTTCAGATACAGTATTAGGGGACCACTAAGGTCTATATAAAAGAGACTTCAGATACAGTATTAGGGGACCACTAAGGTCTATATAAAAGAGACTTCAGATACAGTATTAGGGGACCACTAAGGTCTATATAAAGAGACTTCAGATACAGTATTAGGGGACCACTAAGGTCTATATAAAGAGACTTCAGATACAGTATTAGGGACCACTGAGGTCTATATAAAACCATCCAAAGAGCAGCATGTCATGGGACCTTTTTAAATCTGAGTTGTGGAAAATCTCTTTGGTGTTCGGTGAAGAAGCAGGAAATAAAGATTAAGTCTGAAACACTGGAGTTATCTATTTTGTATTTATTCTCTTGCAAGCTCTAGCAGTTTACAAAGGAAACGGGGTTTTTATGGGTGAGCATGCAAGGGGAGGAGCCTTCCTGGTCCAATGGCTTCTTCAGAAGTCTTCTGAGGGGCGTACAGACACACTCTGTGGTTCCTTTTTGCTGACTGTAAATCCTGTACACTTGCTGATTCTACTTATTTTCCTGCTGATCTTGCACCCTCTAGTCATCTGCCTCAGGCTGTTGAATTTGGCCCTTTGCCAGAGACTGCAGCTGCTGAGGGAGGGAGGGAGGATGTGTAGCCAAGGGTAAAGGCCCAGACACACAGAGCCGACGGCCGACCGTCGGCAGTAAAGCCAGCGTGACTGATCAGTCTCCCCGAGTTGGTCCAAAAAGTTCCTCAGAACACACCGAAGAGATGAGACGTAATACGTCTCCATAACAGCAGGCGGCGCTAATCTGGATTGTCGCCCAAAAATGAAAACCGGCAGCTGATTGGACGAACACGTCACGTGGGTCTGGTTTCTCCAGAAATTCAGAGCCAGACTGTCACGGCGGTTCGTTCAGAATCCGATCTCATATTGTCCTAAAATAGTTCACCGTAACGTGTTCCTGAGAACATGTTAAGAGAGAAATAGGCCGTGCAGTCGCTGAATCTGTCTTCATTTCAGATTACAGGGTGACACGGGAATCAGTTTTCGCTCCCATCCCGTCCCGAGCCCAATCCTGTACTGCAAAATCCAGAGAGAAAGAATCCCGAATCCCGTCCTGCTCCCGTTTGGTGTGTGTGGGTTAGGTAGAGACCATTTTTCGAGACTCCCTCTGGTCACGGTATTCCCAATCAACAAACGTATGGTGAGTTGTAAGTGGGTCTCTTTTCTAAAACGCAATCTTTGGGCGCCCTCACCGCATCGCAGCGTCATTTTTTTAATTTAATATCCGTCCCGAACACGTTGGCGACAGTGAAATTGACTCCCGTACCGCGGGACTCCCGAAAAATTGTCACTCTCTATTTCAGATCAACAAAGGTCAGTTTAACAGATCTTCATCAGATTTTGAGAGGCTCTAGTCACGCTCATCCCGCTCCCCGTTTCCTGGTTAGCTCTCCACCAATCAGATGGCTCATTTGAGTCTGACTGCCGGCAGTGCCCGCTCTGCCGATTATACATGTCAAATCAGCCAAAATAAACGCTGACGGCCCCTCGGACGGACGACGGTACGGAACTCACCGAACAGACTCGAGTCACCGACCTCGCCAGACTGTCAGACGGCCGATTATCGGCTCGGTGTGTCGGCGCCTTGAGGGAGGGAGAAGGAGCTATGGTTTCCTTTTGACGAATAGAAGAGACGTACTATGGCCTGACGTGGTCATACTCAGATTCTAGTCTGAATATGAGTCTGATACCGCTCCATTGGGCTGGGATTATGGGGCGTATTTCAACAGAACCAGGATAGAAAATGCCTCTGCACTCAATTGGCTACACCTCCAACCAATCAGAGCGCCCCATCTTCTTAGTGACCATCGGGGGCCAGCTGATGAATTAAACTTTTGCCGAATCCCGTATAGGAAGGACGGCAAAAACATCTTTCCGATCGACAAATGCCGTGATCGCGGTTCTCTGTTCCTCTTTTAAAATGAACGCTGTGTTGGTATCTTCCATAACAGACGCCATGGCGGAATCTACACATCTCAATCCTTCAACTTTTGTTGGAAAATAATTCAACCCAAGCGCTCTTTGGTGACGTGGTTGATTACGTTACTGTTGATCATCTGTCCATCGTTTAAAGCCCGCCCTGACAATTTGATTGGTCCGAACAGCTCTGGCTCAACGGATCAAGTCCAGACCTCAAATGTTGTGGGCGGGGCTAAGTTCGGGTTGGTATCCAGGCTAGACGTACTATAATGGGTCCCTATAACTGATTGATTATAATATAGAAAGTCATTATGATAGAAAAATCGTATAGTATAAAACGGCGTCTACCCACGGCTAGTACCAGCTCGGCTTGACTCGACCGTGGTGCCCTGTCCTCATTTTTTAGTACCGCCTCATGCGTGAGGCGAGCGTGGCTGGTCGTCATAGCAGAGATGGGGACTCGAGTCTGAGACTCTGACTCAAGTGGCACTTAAAGCGCCCATATTATGAAAAAAAATCACTTTTTCTGGGATTTTGGGGGTTATTTTGTGTCTCTGGTGCTTCCACATGCATCCAAACTTTGAAATAATCCATCCACGCTGTTCTGAGTGAGATCTGGTTCCTGAATGTGTCCTGCCTTCAGTCTCCGGGTGAGCTGGTCAACATCTGCACGGCTTTCTACGTCACTAGCCGAGACGAGGGGCCTAGGGGGCTAACCGTTAGCATGCTAGCTCGTTCTCAATGGCAAAACACTGCTACAACACACACTAGTTCACCCTAATCTCCAGAAGAACTACTTCCATGTCCCTGTTCTGCAGGTATTCACCACAAAGTTGGAAGTGTTCCCTCGTTTAGAAGAAGTCTCCCGGCTAATCCTGCCTTGTTCTACTGAAGTTGGAGAAACAGCTAGCTAGCTCATGTAGTCCTTAACTAGCTACTGATCATGTGGTCTTACCTAGCTACTGAGCATGTGGTCTTACCTAGCTACTGAGCATGTGGTCTTACCTAGCTACTGAGCATGTGGTCTTACCTAGCTACTGAGCATGTGGTCTTACCTAGCTACTGAGCATGTGGTCTTACCTAGCTACTGAGCATGTGGTCTTACCTAGCTACTGAGCATGTGGTCTTACCTAGCTACTGAGCATGTGGTCTTACCTAGCTACTGAGCATGTGATCTTACCTAGCTACTGAGCATGTGATCTTACCTAGCTACTGAGCGTGTGATCTTACCTAGCTACTGAGCGTGTGGTCTTACCTAGCTACTGAGCGTGTGGTCTTACCTAGCTACTGAGCATGTGATCTTACCTAGCTACTGAGCATGTGGTCTTACCTAGCTACTGAGCATGTGGTCTTACCTAGCTACTGAGCATGTGGTCTTACCTAGCTACTGAGCATGTGGTCTTACCTAGCTACTGAGCATGTGGTCTTACCTAGCTACTGAGCGTGTGGTCTTACCTAGCTACTGAGCATGTGGTCTTACCTAGCTACTGAGCATGTGGTCTTACCTAGCTACTGAGCATGTGGTCTTACCTAGCTACTGAGCGTGTGCGACTGCCAACAAAGATGTTACAGCAGTGAGAGGTCTCACTCTGGAGCTAAAACAGAGACCTGAACACAGGGTGTGTTCTATAGACACATTCGATTAGCATGAAAACATGTCCCAGAGGACGGTCGACTCGGTACACATACGTTATTAACCCCTAGGTTAGGTAGTTTTTGAATAATCTTTTAAAAGTTACAAAGAAACTCCCTTCATTCATGTCGCCAGATGGTCTGATACCGAAAACCTTTCCTGCTATTTCATTTATCTTTTTGAAAGTTAGACATTGTGCGGGAGTTTCTAGAGAGTTGTGTGGAGCTTATTCAGCTTTGTGTCAACTCATTTGGCTTGACTGTAACAGTTGATATGAACTAACGCGTGCCGTAGCTTTAAGACGTTGAGCAGATGTGCTTCCTGTGTCCCCAGTGCAGCAGCTGTGACGCGCCAGCGGCCAGATGTTGGTGCGTGGACTGTAACGAAGCGCTGTGTGACGTCTGCGTGTCGGCGCATCGCAGAGTGACCGTCACCAGATCTCACCGGATCCTCAACCAGCCGCAAGAAGGTCTCACTCCAACCACACATCTGTTCATGCATCAGCTGTTCAGTCCAAATATCACACACGCCAGACGGGAGCGCAGATAGGAGATTATGGCTTTTTAATACATTTTAATATGTATATGTACGAGGGCTGTCGGAGTTAACGCGATAACGAGTTAAAGCTAATTTCTTTTAATTAGTTTGACGTGATTGACGCACACGCATTCTGAGTTTGGTCACATTTTCATGGCTCCCCCCCCCCGAGGTTTTACTTGTTTTTTTGGGTAATCACAATTAAATGTTGAATCGATTGACGACCTATATTATATATATATATATATATATATATATATATATATATATATATATATATATATATATATATATATATATATAGTGTCACTTTCTTTGCATTAAGAACTGCTTTCAATTGTTAATATGGACTTAAAAACTGTTCTGAAATGCAAAATAATAGAATTTTAATCATGCGATTAACTATAGAAATCCGTGTGTATATATATATATATGTGTATATATATATATATATATATATACACGCACATATACATACACACACTATATGTGCGTGTGTGTGTATGTATATATATATATATATATATATATATATATATATATATATATATATATATATATATATATATATATATATATATATATATATATATATATATATAAATAAGAACAACAACTTTTGTTTCTGCTTCATTATAGCCTAGTGTAACTGGAATTGGGTTAGCTTTTTTGACAGGTTTCAGTGGTTATGAGGAGCAATATGAGAGAGAAATTTGGTAATAATTGATCATTGTTTAGGAACTTTAAACCACGTTAAGCGTTTTAGAATGTCCCGTTTTATTGCGTGTGTGTGCAGGTTTTTGGTCAACCTGCTAAAAATAGCCGATAGACTTCTTTCCTATTCCCATTTTTGTGTCCCATTTGACGTATCGAGCTGGCTGGAGAACTGAAGCCAGGTGTGTGTGGGTGTTCGTGGATTCGTTGGCCCGTCTGAATGGGGTAAACGTGTCGTTTTGTGTCTCCAGAAGGCGTCTCGACTTGTCCCACCAAGTTCTGCAGACTCCACCCGTCGGAGCCGCTCAAACTCTTCTGCTTCACCTGCAACACGCTCACCTGCAGAGACTGCCAGCTCACGGCTCACATGAACCACAGGTAACCACAGATGAGAGAGACACACACACACACACACACACACACACACACACACACACACACACACACACACACACGACTGTATGTAGGTAACTACAGATGACCCATTTTCACACACACACACACACACACGACTGTATGTAGGTAACCACAGATGACCCATTTTCACACACACACACACACACACACACACACACACACACACACACACACACACACACGCGACTGTATGTAGGTAACTACAGATGACTGTTAAGCTTGTTTTATGCTTCTGCGAAGGCTCCACGCAGAGCTTTCTCCGTAGCCTACGTAAGTGGCCTGATGTTTCTACGTCTGTCTGTCTGTCTGTCTGTCTGTCTGTCTGTCTACCTGTCTGTCTACCTGTCTGTCTGTCTGTGAGTGAGCGAGCGAGTACCGACTCGGTATCGGCCGATACACAAGTTCTCTCCCTCAAGCTTTTATCCTATCCTCGAAGGGGGTGTCTCCTAGTTTCTAGACAGAAACTATTATAACACACACACACACACACCACACACCACACACCACACACACACACACACACACACACACACACACACCACACACACACATACATAGTGCGTCTCACTATCTTTGTGGGGACCCGTCATTGACATAATGCATTCCCTAGCCCCTTACCCTAACCTTAACCATCACCACTAGATGCCTAACCTTAACCCTTACCCTCACCCTAACCATAACCTAATTCTAACCCTAATCCTAAAACCAAGTCTTAACCCTCAAACAGACCTTTAACCTTGTGGGCTCCAGCATTTTGGGCCCACAAGGCTGGTCGGACCCCACAAGTATACTGGACTCCCGGGTTTTGGACACCAGGAATGTAGTTAAACAAGAACACACACACACACACACACACACACACACACACACACACACACACACACACACGCAGACACACGCAGACACACACACACACACACACACACACACACACACACAAGGTCGGGGTCTCTGTTTGGTGCAACTTCCTCGTCTGTTCTGCAACTTTAACTGCCTTTCCTGTGTTTCTGCTCATCTGTCTGGTACACAATGCACTCTTATGCTTAAGCTTAACCTTCTATGCGTCAGCGACATTTCCTTCCTTTTAACTTTGTACCCCGTCTGTCTCTCCTCCTCTCAGGTATCAGTTTGTCAGTGAAGCGTTGGACAGTTTAAAGAAGGAGCTGGAGGATTGTGTTCGGCCAATCAGAGAGCAGCGAGACACCGCGTGGAAGAGTCTGCAGGACATGGAGACCAGGTACCAACGGAAACGTACGGTAGCGTTGTTAAAGGATGAATGCTTATTGTTGAGTGTTTGGGGAGCTGCGGATGCTTTGAAGCTGATTACGTTGTTTCGTAACGTCCATAGTTTCCTTTCAGGTTCACTTTATTGTCGTTAGTTTTTCGGTTAATTCTCAACCAAGATTTTGTAACTTTTGAATATTAAATGACTGAAAACAGGCGGGAACGACAGACCGATTCAGGCCACGTCCACACGTACCAAACACGTCCCTGGAACCGTCAAAAAGAATGTGCGTCCAAACGGATCATTTGTCAAAGACTCAACCAGTACTTCATATTCCAGGCCTGTAGGTGGCGCCGTTTCTGCTACAGACATTTGCCAAAAACAGAGAAGAAGAGCATAGTCTTCAGTCACTCCCGATCATAACATGATAGACTTTAATAACTTATACAACTCCTCATTTTATAAAGTCCACCGCAAGAAAATGTGTCTTTGTTTACATCGTATAATATGCTGTTGGATTGCTTTTTATTTCGCAATTCTGTCTGCCATCGGACATGATTGCAGCACGCTAACTAGCAGAGCTAACGTTAGCGTTAACGTAAGCTCTGCTAGCTAACATCGACAGTCAAACAAACATCAATGATCCAATGTCTTTCTGATCATCTACACGTTTTTCTTGCGGTAGCCTTTCTACAGTAAGCCGTGGTTAACGTTACTATAATCCGTTCAAGGAGTTGATAAGCTGACAGGTTAGCTAGCTAGCTTCCACTTTATAAACAGCTAACCATAGCAGCTAACGTTAATGTTAGCTATGTCTCTGCTGGAGCTGTCAGCTACTTTAGCGATGTTTAACGTTAGCTACATAACGTTAGCAATATATCTTGTGTAGAATCCAGGACCGGCAGGGCAGAGGCAAGTGTCAGGGAGCAGAGACTAACTATTTAGATGAATTGGATTGAATTGAATAAACCTTTATTGCCCCGAGGGGAATTTGTTTCGCACTCAAGGGAGCCACTTTAAACAAGCCACACCAAACATCTGACAATACAGTCTGGAAAACAAAACAAAAACAGAACATAAACATCAACAACGCAGCAATGGTGACATGCAATCATCAATCCAATAACGAGTCAATCGATCGTCCACCGTGTCAAATGTCTCTGTGCCTGTGTGGGATCTGTTGAGTAACTGAAAGCTCCTCGGCACAAATGATGTAATGGCACGTTTAGTTGTTGTTAGGGGCATTCGAAATCTACGTCCAGAGCGGAGGGGGGGGGGGGGAACTCTGAGCAAAGTGGGAGGGATGGACCGTCCAGTATCCTCAGGGCCAGATTGAGGGTGTATTGTTCTGTAAGGTTGGAGACGCTTTTAGGTTAAGCAGAAAAACGTCAAAGAAAGGACAAAAAAGGTCGTAAAAGTCGACAAAAACCTAGAAAAAAGTCCTACAGCATCCCCTGCTTTATGTCTATTTTAAAATAAATGGGAGCATCATTTACTAAATGAACATCACGCTGTTTTGAAGAAGACTTAAAACTAGAGCTTGAGACCATCAACTCATTATGAAAATGTTTACTGAGGTAATAAATGACGAGAGAAGTCGGCTCATTTCTCATAGACTTGGAAATTAGAGAGAATTCAGCTTTAAAGAGCTTCACTCATAACACATTAAAGAGCTCATATTCTGCTCATTTTCAGGTTCATAATTGGAATTTGAGGTTATATCAGAATAGGTTTACATTGTTTAATTTTCACATTTTAACACCATATTGTTGTTGTACTGCTCATTGCTGCAGCTCCTCTTTTCACCCTGTGTTCAGGTCTCTGTTTTAGCTACAGAGTGAGACCTCTCACTGCTGGAACATCTTTGTTGGCAGTCGCACATGCTCAGTAGCTAGGTAAGATCACATGCTCAGTAGCTAGGTAAGACCACATGCTCAGTAGCTAGGTAAGACCACATGCTCAGTAGCTAGGTAAGACCACATGCTCAGTAGCTAGGTAAGACCACATGCTCAGTAGCTAGGTAAGACCACATGCTCAGTAGCTAGGTAAGACCACATGCTCAGTAGCTAGGTAAGATCACATGCTCAGTAGCTAGGTAAGATCACATGCTCAGTAGCTAGGTAAGACCACATGCTCAGTAGCTAGGTAAGATCACATGCTCAGTAGCTAGGTAAGATCACATGCTCAGTAGCTAGGTAAGATCACATGCTCAGTAGCTAGGTAAGACCACATGCTCAGTAGCTAGGTAAGACCACATGCTCAGTAGCTAGGTAAGATCACATGCTCAGTAGCTAGGTAAGACCACATGCTCAGTAGCTAGGTAAGACCACATGCTCAGTAGCTAGGTAAGACCACACGCTCAGTAGCTAGGTAAGATCACATGCTCAGTAGCTAGGTAAGACCACATGCTCAGTAGCTAGGTAAGGACTACTAGCCAGTCAGAAGCAGAGTATGAGGGCCCTGACAGTACCTAGGTAAGGACTACTAGCATGAAGCTAGCGCTGCTAGCAGTTAGCCACCTCGTTCTCAATGGCAACACACACGAGTTCACCCTAATCTACAAAATAAATTGTAAAGAACTACTTCCATGTCTCTGTTCTGCAGGTATTCCACGCAAAGTTGGAAGTGCGCCCTCGTTTAGGAGAAGTCTCCCGGCTAAGACCGAAGTTGGAGAAACAGCTAGCTGATGTGGTATTAGCTAAAGTGGTTAGCACACACCAAATGTCTCGGCTAGTGACGTAGAAAGCCGTGCAGATGTTGACCAGCTCACCCGGAGACTGAAGGCAGGACACATTCAGGAACCAGATCTCACTCAGAACAGCACGGATGGCTTTTATCAGAGTGTGTAGGCGTGTGGAAGCACCAGAGACACTAAATAACCCCCCAAATCCCAGAAAAAGAGATTTTTTTCATGATATGGGCACTTTAACATCTCTTCTCCCTCTGTCTTTACTAGACTAAATGTTGGGATGGATGATCCCTCCGCAGTACGTTGGTTTTAACAGAAGTGAAACCAAAGTGTAGTTTGCGTGTGGATTTCAGAATAAAAGCCCCGCTGTGGTGTTGTGTTTCAGGCTGCGGGACATCGCTGACAGCGAGTCCAATCTGTCGTCTGAGCTGCAGCGCTCGTACTTGTTCCTGACTCAACAAATCAAAAC
>CM042321.1:1415781-1430781 GCA_023566125.1 Zingel zingel | reverse complement strand
TATTACTGGTTTGTTTCCATGTTTATAGGCCCAATCAAAAGTGTTTCTTTCCAATAACTTCTGGGTCGAAAACTGAAGAAGCCTTGAAACTAGAGATTGAGACCATCGACTCATTATGAAAATGTTTACTGAGGTAATAAATCCAGAGAGAAGTCGGCTCATAGACTTCCATAGAAACAGACTTCTTTTTGGAGCCAGTGGAGTCTCCCCCTGCAGGAATTCAGATAGAAAGCAGGTTTAAGGAGTCTCCCCCTGCTGGAATTCAGATAGAAAGCAGGTTTAAGGAGTCTCCCCCTGCAGGAATTCAGATAGAAAGCAGGTTTAAGGAGTCTCCCCCTGCAGGAATTCAGGTAGAAAGCAGGTTTAAGGAGTCTCCCCCTGCAGGAATTCAGATAGAAAGCAGGTTTAAGGAGTCTCCCCCTGCAGGAATTCAGATAGAAAGCAGGTTTAAGGAGTCACCCCCTGCAGGAATTCAGATAGAAAGCAGGTTTAAGGAGTCTCCCCCTGCTGGAATTCAGATAGAAAGCAGGTTTAAGGAGTCTCCCCCTGCAGGAATTCAGATAGAAAGCAGGTTTAAGGAGTCACCCCCTGCAGGAATTCAGATAGAAAGCAGGTTTAAGGAGTCTCCCCCTGCTGGAATTCAGATAGAAAGCAGGTTTAAGGAGTCTCCCCCTGCAGGAATTCAGATAGAAAGCAGGTTTAAGGAGTCACCCCCTGCAGGAATTCAGATAGAAAGCAGGTTTAAGGAGTCTCCCCCTGCAGGAATTCAGATAGAAAGCAGGTTTAAGGAGTCTCCCCCTGCAGGAATTCAGATAGAAAGCAGGTTTAAGGAGTCTCCCCCTGCAGGAATTCAGATAGAAAGCAGGTTTAAGGAGTCTCCCCCTGCAGGAATTCAGATAGAAAGCAGGTATAAGGAGTCTCCTCCTGCTGGAATTCAGATAGAAAGCAGGTTTAAGGAGTCTCCTCCTGCAGGAATTCAGATAGAAAGCAGGTTTAAGGAGTCTCCCCCTGCAGGAATTCAGATAGAAAGCAGGTTTAAGGAGTCTCCCCCTGCAGGAATTCAGATAGAAAGCAGCTTTAAGGAGTCTCCCCCTGCTGGAATTCAGGTAGA
The DNA here is from genome assembly GCA_023566125.1 of Zingel zingel. Taxonomy (NCBI): domain Eukaryota; kingdom Metazoa; phylum Chordata; class Actinopteri; order Perciformes; family Percidae; genus Zingel; species Zingel zingel. Next base: position 1,429,670 of record CM042321.1, on the reverse strand, counting down.
AAGCAGGTTTAAGGAGTCTCCCCCTGCTGGAATTCAGGTAGAAAGCAGCTTTAAGGAGTCTCCCCCTGCTGGAATTCAGGTAGAAAGCAGGTTTAAGGAGTCTCCCCCTGCTGGAATTCAGGTAGAAAGCAGCTTTAAGGAGTCTCCCCCTGCTGGAATTCAGATAGAAAGCAGGTTTAAGGAGTCTCCTCCTGCAGGAATTCAGATAGAAAGCAGGTTTAAGGAGTCTCCTCCTGCAGGAATTCAGATAGAAAGCAGGTTTAAGGAGTCTCCCCCTCCTGGAATTCAGATAGAAAGCAGGTTTAAGGAGTCTCCCATTGCTGGAATTCAGATAGAAAGCAGGTTTAAGGAGTCTCCTCCTGCAGGAATTCAGGTAGAAAGCAGGTTTAAGGAGTCTCCCCCTGCAGGAATTCAGATAGAAAGCAGGTTTAAGGAGTCTCCCCCTGCAGGAATTCAGATAGAAAGCAGGTTTAAGGAGTCTCCCCCTGCAGGAATTCAGATAGAAAGCAGGTTTAAGGAGTCTCCCCCTGCTGGAATTCAGATAGAAAGCAGGTTTAAGGAGTCTCCTCCTGCAGGAATTCAGATAGAAAGCAGGTTTAAGGAGTCTCCCCCTCCTGGAATTCAGATAGAAAGCAGGTTTAAGGAGTCTCCCCCTGCTGGAATTCAGATAGAAAGCAGGTTTAAGGAGTCTCCCCCTGCAGGAATTCAGATAGAAAGCAGGTTTAAGGAGTCTCCCCCTGCAGGAATTCAGATAGAAAGCAGGTTTAAGGAGTCTCCTCCTGCAGGAATTCAGGTAGAAAGCAGGTTTAAGGAGTCTCCCCCTGCAGGAATTCAGATAGAAAGCAGGTTTAAGGAGTCTCCCCCTGCAGGAATTCAGATAGAAAGCAGGTTTAAGGAGTCTCCCCCTGCAGGAATTCAGATAGAAAGCAGGTTTAAGGAGTCTCCCCCTGCAGGAATTCAGATAGAAAGCAGGTTTAAGGAGTCTCCCCCTGCAGGAATTCAGATAGAAAGCAGGTTTAAGGAGTCTCCCCCTGCAGGAATTCAGATAGAAAGCAGGTTTAAGGAGTCTCCCCCTGCAGGAATTCAGATATAAAGCAGGTTTAAGGAGTCTCCTCCTGCTGTAATTCAGATAGAAAGCAGGTTTAAGAGTCTCCCCCTGCTGGAATTCAGATATAAAGCAGGTTTAAGGAGTCTCCCCCTGCAGGAATTCAGATAGAAAGCAGGTTTAAGAGTCTCCCCCTGCAGGAATTCAGATATAAAGCAGGTTTAAGGAGTCTCCCCCTGCAGGAATTCAGATAGAAAGCAGGTTTAAGAGTCTCCCCCTGCAGGAATTCAGATATAAAGCAGGTTTAAGGAGTCTCCCCCTGCAGGAATTCAGATATAAAGCAGGTTTAAGGAGTCTCCCCCTGCAGGGATTCAGATAGAAAGCAGGTTTAAGGAGTCTCCCCCTGCTGGAATTCAGATAGAAAGCAGGTTTAAGGAGTCTCCTCCTGCTGGAATTCAGATAGAAAGCAGGTTTAAGGAGTCTCCTCCTGCAGGAATTCAGATAGAAAGCAGGTTTAAGGAGTCTCCCCCTGCAGGAATTCAGATAGAAAGCAGGTTTAAGGAGTCTCCCCCTGCTGGAATTCAGGTAGAAAGCAGGTTTAAGGAGTCTCCCCCTGCTGGAATTCAGATAGAAAGCAGGTTTAAGGAGTCTCCTCCTGCAGGAATTCAGATAGAAAGCAGGTTTAAGGAGTCTCCCCCTCCTGGAATTCAGATAGAAAGCAGGTTTAAGGAGTCTCCCCCTGCTGGAATTCAGATAGAAAGCAGGTTTAAGGAGTCTCCCCCTGCAGGAATTCAGATATAAAGCAGGTTTAAGGAGTCTCCTCCTGCTGTAATTCAGATAGAAAGCAGGTTTAAGGAGTCTCCCCCTGCAGGAATTCAGATAGAAAGCAGGTTTAAGGAGTCTCCCCCTGCAGGAATTCAGGTAGAAAGCAGGTTTAAGGAGTCTCCTCCTGCAGGAATTCAGATAGAAAGCAGGTTTAAGGAGTCTCCCCCTGCAGGAATTCAGATAGAAAGCAGGTTTGTTTTTACTCTGCAGACGTCTAGATGTTGATGAGTTTCTCGTGTCTGCTGCTGACGTGACCTTTCTGTTTCCAGGTCGACTCAACGTTAACTGGGTCCCTTTCTCCGTCTCAAATACCTCCAATCAGAACGCTCCATCATCCTCCTCCCTCGCCTCTACCTCTCCCTCCTCTTCCTCTCCCTCCCTCGCCTCTCCCTCCTCTTCCTCTCCCTGTCTGGCCCCCCTCGGTGGACCCTCCCCCCAAACCAGGACTCTCGTCTCGCCTCCGGCTAAATGTTCCTCCACGACCTCGGCGTCCTGGCCCAGCCAGGCGTTTCGCTTCACTTCCTCTTCCCCGTCTTTAGTCCCGCCCCCTCCAGCCAATCTGGCTGCATCCCAGAAGACGATCTCCAATCAGTTCGTAACTCCGCCTCCCCCTACGTGCGGGAGAACCGGGAACACAGACTCATCACCTGTTCCTCCCAACTGTCCCGCTACTTCCTGGAAGTCCTCATCCAATCAGCAGACTCTTCCTCCTACATCTTCCAATCATTCCAAAGCTCTCGTGACGGCGAGCGCCTCTCAAACTGTCCGGCATCTGAAGAAACGCAGACAGACCGTTTCTGACTCCGAGACCCCCCAGCGTTCCCGCTTCTGTCTCCCCCAAACCGCCGTCCTCGAACTCGTCCATCAGTCTCTGGTTGCTCAGCGGTCGGCCACTGCCGGCGTGCTGCTGAGCAACGCTCCGAGCACGTACCAGGTGTCCTGCTTCGCACTGCTGCAGCCGTCGCCAGGAAACACCGGGCCCGAACCGCAGAAGAGCCTGATGGGAACTATCGTCTCAGGTAGGGCTGCAACTAGAGAATATTTCCATTATTATTATTATATATTATTATTAGTTGGCAACTACTCAAATTAATCTCCAACTATTCTGCTAAACTATTATTATTATTATTATTATTATTATTATTATTATTATTATTATTACATTATTATTAGTTGGCAACTACTCAAATTAATCTCCAACTATTCTGCTAAACTATTATTATTATTATTATTATTATTATTATTATTATTATTATTACATTATTATTAGTTGGCAACTACTCAAATTAATCTCCAACTATTCTGCTAAACTATTATTATTATTATTATTATTATTATTATTATTATTATTATTATTATTATATATTATTATTAGTTGGCAACTACTCAAATTAATCTCCAACTATTCTGCTAAACTATTATTATTATTATTATTATTATTATTATTATTATATATTATTATTAGTTGGCAACTACTCAAATTAATCTCCAACTATTCTGCTAAACTATTATTATTATTATTATTATTATTATTATTATTACATTATTATTAGTTGGCAACTACTCAAATTAATCTCCAACTATTCTGCTAAACTATTATTATTATTATTATTATTATTATTATTATTATTATTATATATTATTATTAGTTGGCAACTACTCAAATTAACCTCCAACTATTCTGCTAAACTATTATTATTATTATTATTATTACATTATTATTAGTTGGCAACTACTCAAATTAATCTCCAACTATTCTGCTAAACTATTATTATTATTATTATTATTATTATTATTATTATTATTATTATTATTATGATGTCATTTTCTATGTACAACCAGGTAAACTTGTGTGATGTCAGTTGTTAAAGTGCTGGTTGGGAGTGATTTCTCCCTAGACTGCTTTGCACCTTGACCTCTAACCCCCCCCCCCATCAGCCTTTCCCCCGTGTTATAACGTTGGTGGAGTTAGCGTTAACAGCTGGTTAGCTTAGTGCAGGCGCTAATGGATCCACGTTTGTATCTTGTAAGTTACCCTGCTCATAATGCCCCGGATGATCCCAAACTTCTCCAGTAGTACAAATAGTTCCTGTACTTATAAAACGAGGCATTAGGAAGTTTGTAACTACACCAGAAGTATATTTAAATAACGCTTGCCTGATGGAGACTCCTCTCGGTGCCATCGTGCAGTACTTATATACTTCTACTACATACTTCTTCTGGTGTAGTTACACACTATCTAACTTTCTAAAATCAAAACTAAACTCCTCAAATAAAGTAACGTCCTCTCACTTTCAACTGCTTTTATTTTCAGCCAACTTAACTTGCGGAAAACTTTGTATGAATATAAAAAAATTATTATATGTTATATCATCTATCTTATATCAATCTATCTATCTTATATCTATCTATCTATCTATCATCTATCTATCTATCTATCTTATATCTATCTTATATCTATCTATCTATCATCTATCTATCTATCTATCTTATATCTATCTATCTATCTATCTATCTATCTATCTATCTATCTTATATATATCTTATATCTATCTATCTATCTATCTATCTATCTATCTATCTATCTATCTTATATCTATCTTATATCTATCTATCTATCTATCTATCTATCTTATATCTATCTATCTATCTATCTTATATCTATCTTATATCTATCTTGTATCTATCTATCTATCTATCTATCTATCTATCTATCTTATATCTATCTTATATCTATCTTATATCTATCTTGTATCTATCTTATATATATCTTATATCTATCTATCTATCTATCTTATATCTATCTATCTATCTATCTATCTATCTATCTATCTATCTATCTATCTATCTTATATCTATCTTATATCTATCTATCTATCTTATATCTATCTATCTATCTATCTATCTATCTATCTATCTATCTATCTATCTATCTTATATCTATCTTATATCTATCTTGTATCTATCTATCTTGTATCTATCTATCTATATATCTATCTATCTTATATCTATCTATCTATCTTATATCTATCTATCTATCTATCTTATATCTATCTATCTTATATCTATCTATCTTATATCTATCTATCTTATATCTATCTTATATCTATCTATCTTATATCTATCTATCTATCTTATATCTATCTATCTTATATCTATCTTATATCTATCTATCTTATATCTATCTATCTTATATCTATCTATCTTATATCTATCTTATATCTATCTATCTTATATCTATCTATCTTATATCTATCTTATATCTATCTATCTTATATCTATCTTATATCTATCTATCTATCTATCTATCTATCTATCTATCTATCTAGCTATCTTATATCTATCTATCTTGTATCTATCTATCTTATATCTATCCATCTATCTATCTTATATCTATCTATCTTGTATCTATCTATCTTATATCTATCTTATATCTATCTATCTATCTATCTTATATCTATCTATCTTGTATCTATCTATCTTATATCAATCTATCTATCTATCTTATATCTATCTATCTTGTATCTATCTATCTTATATCAATCTATCTATATATCTTATATCTATCTATCTTATATCTATCTATCTTATATCTATCTATCTTGTATCTATCTATCTTGTATCTATCTATCTTGTATCAATCTATCTAATATCTATCTATCTAATATCTATCTATCTTGTATCTATCTTGTATCTATCTATCTTATATCTATCTATCTCATATCTATCTTATATCTATCTATCTTATATCTATCTATCTTATATCTATCTATCTTGTATCTATCTATCTTGTATCAATCTATCTAATATCTATCTATCTAATATCTATCTATCTTGTATCTATCTTGTATCTATCTATCTTATATCTATCTATCTCATATCTATCTTATATCTATCTATCTTATATCTATCTATCTATATCTATCTTATGTCTATCTATCTTATATCTATCTATCTATCTATCTTGTATCTATCTATCTTATATCTATCTATCTTATATCTATCTATCTTGTATCTATCTATCTTGTATCTATCTATCTTATATCTATCTATTTTATATCTATCTTATATCTATCTATCTATCTTATATCTATCTTATATCTATCTATCTTATATCTATCTATCTATCTATCTTATATCTATCTATCTATCTTGTATCTATCTATCTTGTATCTATCTATTTTATATCTATCTTGTATCTATCTTTTTCTATCTCTTGTATCTATCTATCTTGTATCTATCTATCTTGTATCTATCTATCTTATATCTATCTATCTATCTTGTATCTATCTATCTTATATCTATCTATCTATCTTATATCTATCTATCTATCTTGTATCTATCTATCTATCTTGTATCTATCTATCTATCTTGTATCTATCTATCTATCTATCTATCTATCTATCTATCTATCTTATATCTATCTATCTTATATCTATCTATCTTATATCTATCTATCTATCTATCTTATATCTATCTATCTATCTATCTATCTATCTATCTATCTATCTTATATCTATCTATCTTATATCTATCTATCTATCTATCTATCTTGTATCTATCTATCTTATATCAATCTATCTATCTTGTATCTATCTATCTTGTATCTATCTATCTTATATCTATCTATCTATCTTGTATCTATCTATCTTATATCTATCTATCTTATATCTATCTATCTATCTATCTTGTATCTATCTATCTTATATCTATCTATCTATCTTGTATCTATCTATCTTATATCTATCTATCTATCTATCTATCTATCATCTATCTTGTATCTATCTATCTTATATCTATCTATCTATCTTATATCTATCTATCTATCTTGTATCTATCTATCTTATATCTATCTATCTATCTATCTTATATCTATCTATCTTATATCTATCTTATATCTATCTATCTTATATCTATCTATCTATCTATCTATCTTGTATCTATCTATCTTGTATCTATCTATCTTGTATCTATCTATCTTGTATCTATCTATCTTGTATCTATCTATCTTGTATCTATCTATCTTATATCTATCTATCTATCTTATATCTATCTATCTATCTTGTATCTATCTATCTTATATCTATCTATCTATCTTGTATCTATCTATCTTATATCTATCTATCTATCTTATATCTATCTATCTATCTTGTATCTATCTATCTTATATCTATCTATCTATCTATCTATCTATCTATCTATCTATCTTATATCTATCTATCTTATATCTATCTATCTATATCTATCTATCTTGTATCTATCTATCTTGTATCTATCTATCTTGTATCTATCTTATATCTATCTTATATCTATCTATCTTATATCTATCTATCTTATATCTATCTATCTATCTATCTATCTATCTATCTTATATCTATCTATCTTATATCTATCTATCTATCTATCTTGTATCTATCTATCTTGTATCTATCTATCTTGTATCTATCTATCTTATATCTATCTTGTATCTATCTATCTTGTATCTATCTATCTTGTATCTATCTATCTTGTATCTATCTATCTTATATCTATCTATCTTATATCTATCTATCTATCTATCTATCTTGTATCTATCTATCTTATATCTATCTATCTATCTTATATCTATCTATCTATCTTGTATCTATCTTATATCTATCTTATATCTATCTATCTTATATCTATCTATCTATCTATCTTATATCTATCTATCTATCTATCTATCTTATATCTATCTATCTATCTATCTTGTATCTATCTATCTTGTATCTATCTATCTTGTATCTATCTATCTTATATCTATCTATCTATCTATCTTGTATCTATCTATCTTATATCTATCTATCTATCTTATATCTATCTATCTATCTTATATCTATCTATCTATCTTGTATCTATCTATCTTATATCTATCTATCTATCTTGTATCTATCTATCTTATATCTATCTATCTTATATCTATCTATCTATCTTGTATCTATCTATCTTATATCTATCTATCTATCTATCTATCTATCTATCTTATATCTATCTATCTATCTATCTATCTTATATCTATCTATCTTATATCTATCTATCTATCTATCTTATATCTATCTATCTATCTATCTATCTTATATCTATCTATCTTATATAAATCTATCTATCTATCTTATATCTATCTATCTTATATCTATCTATCTATATCTATCTATCTTGTATCTATCTATCTTGTATCTATCTATCTTGTATCTATCTTATATCTATCTTATATCTATCTATCTTATATCTATCTATCTATCTTGTATCTATCTATCTTATATCTATCTATCTATCTATCTTGTATCTATCTATCTTGTATCTATCTATCTTATATCTATCTATCTATCTTATATCTATCTTATATCTATCTATCTTATATCTATCTATCTATCTATCTTATATCTATCTATCTATAACTGATTGATTGTATGGTTGAACTGATTGATTGTATGGTTGAACTGATTGATTGTATGATTGAACTGATTGATTGTATGATTGAACTGATTGATTGTATGGTTGAACTGATTGATTGTATGATTGAACTGATTGATTGTATGATTGAACTGATTGATTGTATGGTTGAACTGATTGATTGTATGGTTGAACTGATTGATTGTATGGTTGAACTGATTGATTGTATGGTTGAACTGATTGATTGTATGGTTGAACTGATTGATTGTATGGTTGAACTGATTGATTGTATGGTTGAACTGATTGTGTTAAAATCGATGGCAGGATCCAGAATTGAATCTAAATAGTTTAATTTAATCTTTGCAGTTTCAACTCCAGGACAGTTGACTCGGGTCCCCGTCAGTCGTCCGATCCTTCCTGCCCCCCCCACTGGAAACCAGATCTCTGCCGTGCCGAGTCCCGTAGCGGCGCCATGCCAAACGCAGGAAGAAGAACAGCATCAACGTCTGAAGGAAGTAAACGGCTCTTCAGCCAGCCCCTCTGCGTCTCCGTCCTGCGAGCAGAGTCTCGGCCCGGGTATCGAGCCTCGGTCCTCTTCTCCCAAACAGCAGCAGCAGAATCCGGTGGTGAGGGCCGTGGCGGACTCCGCCTGTGACGGCGGCGTGCAGCAGTTCGCCCCGAGGCGGCAGGAACCTGCAGAGAACGAACCCACCTCCACCGTGTCCGAAGAACTGGCGCCTGCAGGGGAATCGTCTGCAACTGACTCATCGGAAGAACGTGAAGCATCGGACAGAGATGCCGAAATATCGGACCGAGACGCCAAAGAACGCGTAGCATCGGACAGCGACGCCGAAATATCGGACAGAGATGCCGAAATATCGGACAGAGATGCCAAAATATCGGACAGAGATGCCGAAATATCGGACCGAGACGCCAAAGAACGCGAAGCATCGGACAGAGATGCCGAAATATCGGACAGAGATGCCAAAATATCGGACCGAGACGCCAAAGAACGCGAAGCATCGGACAGAGATGCCGAAATATCGGAGACAGACGCCGACGCATCGGAGACAGACGCATTGGGCAGCGACGCCGAACTATTGGACAGAGACGGCGAACTATTGGACCAAGATGCCGAACTATTGGACCGAGATGCCGAAATATCGGATAGAGACGCCGAAGAACTTCAACTTTCACTTGAGGTCACAGAAAGTGACGCATCGGAGACAGACGCCGAAATATCGGACAGAGACGCCGAAGCATCGGACAGAGACGCCGAAGCATCGGACAGAGACGCCGAAGCATCGGACAGAGACGCCGAAATATCGGACAGAGACGCCGAACCATCGGACAGAGATGCCGTAGCATCGGGCAGCGACGCCGAAGCATCGGACAGAGATACCGAAATATCGGACAGAGACGCCGAAATATCGGACAGAGACGCCGAAGAACTTGAACTTTCACTTGAGGTCACAGAAAGTGAAGCTGAAGAACCTGAAGCTGACGCTTCGGAGACAAACGCCAAAGCAATGGACAGAGACGCCGTAGCATCGGACAGAGACGCCGTAGCATCGGACAGAGACGCCGTAGCATCGGACAGAGACGCCGTAGCATCGGACAGAGACGCCGTAGCATCGGACAGAGACGCCGTAGCATCGGACAGAGACGCCGTAGCATCGGACAGAGACGCCGTAGCATCGGACAGAGACGCCGTAGCATCGGACAGAGACGCCGTAGCATCGGACAGAGACGCCGTAGCATCGGACAGAGACGCAGAACCTGGAGTACCGGAGTGCAGTTTGAGCCATTGGCAGCCCAGAGTGTCTCTGTTCAGGCTGCCTGTGCCTTCGCAGCGCCTGGAACATCCCCTTCCTTCTTTTCGTTTGCTCGCAGGCGACGCGGACGATGACATTTACCTGGAAGAGATCGGCCAAGACACTCAGGTACAGTGCTGCGAAGTTACTAAGTACTTTTACTGAAGCGATGCAAAAGACAAGTGAATAGTAATAGATTACAGAAGTGTTTATTGAAATTCTACCTTTAGCTCCAGTCACATCTTCTTTAAACTGGTTAAGAACTGAAAATACAGACTAACCATGACTCTGCTGTGTCACAGTACCTCTCTGATGACGCCACAGATGACATCGATACTCCCTCGCCTCCCGGCTCGCCTCTGGCTGTGCAGATGGTCGCCTGCTCCGCCTGCCGATTGGCCAACGCGTCCATCATCTGTATGTCCTGCGGCCGCGGGTTCCACCAAGACTGCCACATTCCTCCGGTCAGACCGGACATCATGTAAGAAATAGTGCTGTCAAACGATTAAAATATTTAATTGTATGCTAAGTGTAGTGTTGACTAGCTAACAGTAGGTTAACGTTACCTGCTGCTAAGTGTAGTGTTGACTAGCTAAAAGTAGGTTACCGTTACGTGCTGCTAAGTGTAGTGTTGACTAGCTAACGGTAGGTTACCGTTACCTGCTGCTAAGTGTAGTGTTGACTAGCTAACAGTAGGCTAATGTTACCTGCTGCTAAGTGCAGTGTTGACTAGCTAACGGTAGGTTACCGTTACCTGCTGCTAAGTGTAGTGTTGACTAGCTAACGGTAGGCTAATGTTACCTGCTGCTAAGTGTAGTGTTGACTAGCTAACAGTAGGTTACCGTTACCTGCTGCTAAGTGTAGTGTTGACTAGCTAACAGTAGGCTAACGTTACCTGCTGCTAAGTGTAGTGTTGACTAGCTAACGGTAGGTTAACGTTACCTGCTGCTAAGTGTAGTGTTGACTAGCTAACGGTAGGTTAACGTTACCTGCTGCTAAGTGTAGTGTTGACTAGCTAACAGTAGGCTAACGTTACCTGCTGCTAAGTGTAGTGTTGACTAGCTAACAGTAGGCTAACGTTACCTGCTGCTAAGTGTAGTGTTGACTAGCTAACAGTAGGCTAATGTTACCTGCTGCTAAGTGTAGTGTTGACTAGCTAACAGTAGGCTAACGTTACCTGCTGCTAACACATAAGGGTGACATATACATTGACAAAACAAACATGACAAAGAAATTATTCATTCACCTCTATACGGCTACTAGAATATCTGTGCTGCAGTGAGGTCATTTGAATGTACAAAAAGGTTGTATGACCTTAAAGACAAATAAATAAACAAATAAAACGGAACATGAGTCTCACAGATATGTATTGATATCACACACAGAGCAATCAAAGCTAAGCTAATCTCCTCTGAATCAGTTCCCGTATGTCTTGGGAGTCAAACTGTGAAAAAATAATCATTATAACTTATACAGTTGACAAAAAGTCCAGACGCTTTAGCCCTCATGACATTCACTTATGCCAGTAATCATAATAATGTCATATGATTGATATCACACACACACACACACACACACACACACACACACACACACACACACAACGATGCTACACAAGCATTTGTGTTGTCTAACGGCGTTTCTCCATTACGTGGTACCTGCTCGCCTCTACTCTCCTCGCCACACTGTGCGGCCGTTCTCCGTTGCAGATTGTAGTCCCGCCTCAGCGTGGCTGGTCGTCTTATACGCCGGCTCGACACACACACCAGCGCACAAGTATAACATCAGGCCCCTTGAGCTTGTTCTCCAGCTCTGTGGAGGCTCCAGGCAGAGCTTTCTCCGTAGCCGATGGAAGTGGCCTGATGGTTATACTTGTGCGCTGGTGTGTGCGTGGAGCCGGCCGTGTGTGTGTGTACGTAGGCTACGGAGAAAGCTCTGCCTGGAGCCTCCGCAGGACTGGAAACAAGCGGCGCCGCAGTAACCTGGCGTGACCTAACGTCACACACACAGAACGTGGAAGGTGTGTTGATGCCAGAAGACACATTTAGTTTCTAATGAAGCTGGAGGCAGCAAACACACAGCTGGCTGAACTAGTTAAAGATAGGGTTAGTTCAGGACCCCCGTCTGTCGCTTTCACCTCACCTTTTGGTATCGCCTCAGCTCGCTGGGACCTCCACGGAGGTGGTACTACATGAAGTTCCTGTTAGCAGGTACTACATGAAGTTCCCGTTAGCAGGTACTACATAAAGTTCCTGTTAGCAGGTACTACATAAAGTTCCCGTTAGCAGGTACTACATGAAGTTCCTGTTAGCAGGTACTACATAAAGTACCTGTTAGCAGGTACTACATAAAGTACCTGTTAGCAGGTACTACATAAAGTTCCCGTTAGCAGGTACTACATAAAGTTCCTGTTAGCAGGTACCAGGTAAAAAAAAGCGAGTAGAGTCGAGGCGAGCAGGTACCATGTGATGGAAAAGCGCCATAAGTTCTTCTATATATTTGGAGTCATGCAGCGCAAACATACAAATAATCATATACGATCGTTTAGGGTCCAGAGTTTTAAAGGTGTGGAAAGTGTTCAGCGAGGGACTGACTCTGTGTGTTTGTGTTGCAGGGCGGACTGGATGTGCTCGCTGTGTCAGGACCTGTCGGACCCCTCGGACCCCTTCCTGTCCCACCGCCCACAGAGACCTGCGAGTCTCAGCCTCAGTCTGCTCAACCAGAGGGTCAGAGGACACACACGCGTCTTTTAGGAGTGTAGACTTAGAAAACTTTAATATATATATATTGTATTTTAAAGATACTTTTGTAAAAATCTAAATAACTTTAGAGATCTTCATTGTAAAGGGTCTAAACAATGTTACATACCATAAACAATTAATGAACATGCACCTGTTGAACGGTCGAACAGACAGTAACAGCTTAAGGGCGGTAGGCAATTAAGGTCACAGTTATGAGAAAATTCGGAAAGTAAAGAGACCTTTCTACTAGAGCTTAGATCAGGATCAGAAAATGAAGCCCCGACCCGAGCCTGTGCACGTTGTGTCTGAGTATATATTCCTCCTCCAGTCATACCCCTCCCCACATCTTATTTAATTGGGCTGTTGCCGTGGGCATTGACATCCGTTTGTGTTTCAGAGATGTGAGAAGCTGTTGCTGCTCCTGAAGGTGAAAGCCAGCAGTGGACTCTGTGAGGTCAGTTCCTTTCCTCTCTGTTCTCCAACAACACGTCCATTCTTTCAAACACTCGTCCTCCCCGGTGCACAGGCAGTGCTCGAAGTGGGCCGGTACTCACCGGTACCGGCACTTCTCCATTTGACTCTTAAGCGTACCTGCACTTTTTCTTGCGTAGCGCTACTTCTGGCATGTAGCCGGTGCTCTACCACTGACAGAGAAAGAGTCAGTGTCAGAGAGATTGACCCTAACGTTACATAAACTACACTACCCAGAGGGCACTACGTGACTTACCTCGGCAAGCAGGCGGCCCACCCTATCAGAAGTTCTCTTAGCTACGGACGCCAGTTGTGAAAAGCTGTCTGATGGGTGTATCGCTGCTGAAAACCAGAAACTAAAAAGACAACACTTCAAACTTATTCCACCAACTCTGCTCCGGTTGCATCTACATGTCTGCTTCCTCTATCTCTATTTAGCCTCTGCACACACACACACACACACACACACACACACACAGAGTGAGACACACAGACACGGACGCACACACACACACACACACACACACACACACACACACACACACAGACCGAGGGAGACACACACACACAGACACACACACA
>CM042321.1:1408281-1410781 GCA_023566125.1 Zingel zingel | reverse complement strand
TCTCTCTCTCTCTCTCCATCTGTCTCTCTCTCTCTCTCCATCTGTCTCTCTCTCTCTCCATCTGTCTCTCTCTCTCTCTCTCTCCATCTGTCTCTCTCTCTCCATCTGTCTCTCTCTCTCTCCATCTGTCTCTCTCTCTCTCCATCTGTCTCTCTCTCTCTCCATCTGTCTGTCTCTCTCTGCATCTGTCTCTCTCTCTCTCCATCTGTCTGTCTCTCTCTCTCCATCTGTCTGTCTCTCTCTCTCCATCTGTCTGTCTCTCTCTCTGCATCTGTCTCTCTCTCTCTCCATCTGTCTCTCTCTCTCTCTCTCCATCTGTCTCTCTCTCTCTCTCATCTGTCTCTCTCTCTCTCTCATCTGTCTGTCTCTCTCTCTCCATCTGTCTGTCTCTCTCTCTCTGCAGCTGTCTGTCTCTCTCTCCATCTGTCTCTCTCTCTCTCCATCTGTCTCTCTCTCTCTGCAGCTGTCTGTCTCTCTCTCTGCAGCTGTCTCTCTCTCTCCATCTGTCTCTGAATGAATAGAAAGTCTTATATTTATAATTGTAAGATCGAGGCATTAAAAGTATTTCATTACATTTTGTCAAAAGTAAAGTTGTCTTTATGTTTATAAACGTGTTTCTTTTTCACATTAAAAACAAAATGAACATAAATCTGAGTCAAGCTTTTAAATATGATCCAAAATCTTTATTTCAAACACGTCCCGGTTGATACAGAGACCGTTTAAAGGCTGAGGAACTGATAGTGTTATCATGTGTGTTTGGTGGATTATTTCTCTGTGGTTGCACCCATGAAATATTTGCCAAATCTTCTCTGCCAAACGGCTTATTCTGCCATCGACTCGTTTGGTGTTTGGTGGATTGGATGATTGAAGTTGGAAGAAACAAGACGTATTGGCAATTTAAAGGTCCCATGGCATGAAGATGTCCCTTTATGAGGTTGTTTAACATTAATAAGCGTTCCCCCAGCCTGCCTCTGGTCCCCCAGCCTGCCTCTGGTCCCCCAGCCTGCCTCTGGTCCCCCAGCCTGCCTCTGGCCCCCCAGTGGCTAGAAATGGTGATAGGTGTAAACCGAGCCCTGGGTATCCTGCTCTGCCTTTGAGAAAATGAAAGCTCAGATGGGCCGATCTGGAATCTTCCCTTTATGATGTCATAAGGGGAAAGGTTACCTCCCCTTTCTCTGCTTTGTCCACCCAGAGAATTTGGCCCCCCCATGAGAGAGAGAGACTTCAGATACAGTATTAGGGGACCACTAAGGTCTATATAAAGAGACTTCAGATACAGTATTAGGAGACCACTAAGGTCTATATAAAGAGACTTCAGATACAGTATTAGGGACCACTAAGGTCTATATAAAGAGACTTCAGATACAGTATTAGGGACCACTAAGGTCTATATAAAAGAGACTTCAGATACAGTATTAGGGGACCACTAAGGTCTATATAAAGAGACTTCAGATACAGTATTAGGGGACCACTAAGGTCTATATAAAGAGACTTCAGATACAGTATTAGAGGACCACTAAGGTCTATATAAAGAGACTTCAGATACAGTATTAGGGACCACTAAGGTCTATATAAAGAGACTTCAGATACAGTATTAGGGGACCACTAAGGTCTATATAAAGAGACTTCAGATACAGTATTAGGGGACCACTAAGGTCTATATAAAGAGACTTCAGATACAGTATTAGGGGACCACTAAGGTCTATATAAAGAGACTTCAGATACAGTATTAGGGGACCACTAAGGCCTATATAAAAGAGACTTCAGATACAGTATTAGGGGACCACTAAGGCCTATATAAAGAGACTTCAGATACAGTATTAGGGACCACTAAGGTCTATATAAAGAGACTTCAGATACAGTATTAGGGACCACTAAGGTCTATATAAAGAGACTTCAGATACAGTATTAGGGGACCACTAAGGTCTATATAAAGAGACTTCAGATACAGTATTAGGGGACCACTAAGGTCTATATAAAGAGACTTCAGATACAGTATTAGGGGACCACTAAGGTCTATATAAAAGAGACTTCAGATACAGTATTAGGGACCACTAAGGCCTATATAAAAGAGACTTCAGATACAGTATTAGGGACCACTAAGGCCTATATAAAAGAGACTTCAGATACAGTATTAGGGGACCACTAAGGCCTATATAAAAGAGACTTCAGATACAGTATTAGGGACCACTAAGGCCTATATAAAAGAGACTTCAGATACAGTATTAGGGGACCACTAAGGTCTATATAAAAGAGCACCATGTCATGGGACCTTTAAAGAAATGCAAACGAGGCTACACACACACACACACAGAGACACACACACACACACAGACACACAGAGACACACACACACAGAGACACACACACACACAGAGACACACACACACACAGACACACACACACAGAGACACACACACACACAGAGACAGACACACACACACACACACACAGACACACACACACACACACACAGAGACCCCGACATGAAGCCAAAAGG
>CM042321.1:1398281-1403281 GCA_023566125.1 Zingel zingel | reverse complement strand
TCCTCCACCCCTCCACCCCCCCTCCCCACCCCCCACCCCCCACCCCCCACCTCCCACCCCCTCCTGTCTACACACACGGACAGCCAGGAGACACGAGGACAGTCTGAGAAATGGATTCATGGGTTATCTTCTCAAACTGTTTCTGAGACTCGTGGAAGAGAGAAAGTAGAGACAGAGAGTGTGTTCGAAGGGTAATTTCGGTACAAGTCTTAGCCTAAAGTGACTGATAGGAACAACAATCTCTGAAACTGGTCCAGTATTAAACAAGAAACAGGCTGTAATGTAACCCTGCAGGACTAATGTTCAGTCAGCGTCCACTAAAAGTTCTGTTGTTGCTGCTGACAGACTCAGATTATTATTCTAAGTGTGTGACAAAATTATGGGATGGATCCCTACAGAGATAGACCTTTTAGTTAAAGAGGAAGATCCTTTTAGTTTAACATGAAACAACCCCAAAATCACCATCACCAAACTACACCAGACTCCATGTAAATAATCAGTACTTTTAGCGTGTATAGAGCCAGCATATTTCCACCAGACTCCATGTAAATAATCAGGACTTTTAGCGTGTATAGAGCCAGCATATTTCCACCAGACTCCATGTAAATAATCAGGACTTTTAGCGTGTATAGAGCCAGCATATCTCCACCAGACTCCATGTAAATAATCAGGACTTTTAGCGTGTATAGAGCCAGCATATTTCCACCAGACTCCATGTAAATAATCAGGACTTTTAGCGTGTATAGAGCCAGCATATCTCCACCAGACTCCATGTAAATAATCAGGACTTTTATCATGGTAAAACACACTTCATTCAAAATGGACAGAAACTAAATAAAACTACCAAAAGCCGTCTTGGTTCATCTTTCCACTGTTCCAACAATCACCACTCTGGTTTGGTTGAAATAAACCCTTAATTCACCCATTTACATGTGGAGATATGCTGGCTCTATACATGCTAAAAGTCCTGATTATTTACATGGAGTCTGGTGGAGATATGCTGGCTCTATACACGCTAAAAGTCCTGATTATTTACATAGAGTCTGGTGGAGTTTGGTGATGGTGATTTCGGGGCTGTTCCATGTTAAACTAAAAGGATCTTACTCTTTAACTAAAAGGTCTATCTCTGTAGGGATCCATCCCATAATGTTGTCAGACACTTAAAATAATAATCTGAGTCTGTCAGCAGCAACAACAGAACTTTTAGTGGACGGAAACTGATTAATACTGGACCAGTTTCAGAGATGTTTGTTCACATCAGTCACTTAGACACAAAAACATGGAGACAGAGAGTCCAGGTTGCAAAATACCGAAGTTACCCTTTAACTTTGATCACAACAGTGTGTGTGTGTGTGTGTGTGTGTGTGTGTGTGTGTGTGTGTCTTTGTTTCCCAGCGGTGTTGGCTGGTAGAGTCCCAGCCGTGTGGTGGTGGTGTGTGTCGGCTGGTTTTTGGAGGTTCCTCCCTCAGTACTCGCTCAGGTTGTGCCATTTGGAGATCTGCCGGCGGGGGTTTTCGCAGACCTCCCGCCAGTGGGAGGCGCCAGAGGGGGCGGGGCTGTGCAGGCCGAGCAGCAGGCGGCCCAGCACCTCGTTCTTGGTGGTCCGGTCGAAGTCGACCACCAGGAACTCCACAGAGATCTCGGGCAGCAGCTCGGGCGGGATGTCGTAGATGAAGGACTCGTTGAAGACCGGGTTCAGCGTGCACTTCTTCACGTGCGTCTTCTTCTTGGCGATGCGTTTACGTCCGTAGAAGACGTTCACCTTCACGTACGGATCTGGGGAGGAAATAAAGACAGAAACGTTAACGCCGATTTGGGAAGAACTTCTTGGAAACACGACGTCACAAACGCTTCCAACCAGACGAGGATATAGGTCGTTTGTTCCCACGCTTCACCTAAAAAAGTTGTAAAATAATAGGTCAAATTTCAGACTTTTAAAGACCATTATGAATGAAGATTAAGACCTTAATCACAACATCAACTGAGCCCTAAATTAATTGTTTTTAAGCCAAGTATCGCTAAACCTGCACTTCCCCAAAGTTTCATGTCTGTGGTACAATCCGAAAGAGACTCGCGCCAATAACACGAAAGCTGATTGGCTGCAATATAAGTACCAAGTTGGTCTCATTTGTAGTCATAATACAGCAAAATTATATTTGAACTAGCAAAAGAAAGAACAACACCACCGAATTTAAAGGTCCCATGGCATGAAAATTTCACTTTTTAACATTAATAAGCGTTCCCCCAGCCTGCCTCTGGCCCCCCAGTGGCTAGAAATGGTGATAGGTGTAAACCGAGCCCTGGGTATCCTGCTCTGCCTTTGAGAAAATGAAAGCTCAGATGGGCCGATCTGGAATCTTCCCTTTATGACGTCATAAGGGGAAAGGTTACCTCCCCTTTCTCTGCTTTGTCCACCCAGAGAATTTGGCCCCCCATGAGAGAGAGAGACTTCAGATACAGTATTAGGAGACCACTAAGGTCTATATAAAGAGACTTCAGATACAGTATTAGGGGACCACTAAGGTCTATATAAAGAGACTTCAGATACAGTATTAGGGACCACTAAGGCCTATATAAAGAGACTTCAGATACAGTATTAGGGGACCACTAAGGTCTATATAAAAGAGACTTCAGATACAGTATTAGGGGACCACTAAGGTCTATATAAAGAGACTTCAGATACAGTATTAGGGGACCACTAAGGTCTATATAAAGAGACTTCAGATACAGTATTAGGGGACCACTAAGGTCTATATAAAAGAGACTTCAGATACAGTATTAGGGGACCACTAAGGTCTATATAAAAGAGACTTCAGATACAGTATTAGGGGACCACTAAGGTCTATATAAAAGAGACTTCAGATACAGTATTAGGGGACCACTAAGGTCTATATAAAAGAGACTTCAGATACAGTATTAGGGGACCACTAAGGTCTATATAAAAGAGACTTCAGATACAGTATTAGGGGACCACTAAGGTCTATATAAAGAGACTTCAGATACAGTATTAGGGACCACTAAGGCCTATATAAAGAGACTTCAGATACAGTATTAGGGGACCACTAAGGTCTATATAAAGAGACTTCAGATACAGTATTAGGGGACCACTAAGGTCTCTATAAAAGCATCCAAAAAGCACCATGTCATAGGACCTTTAAGAAAATGAGCATAATGAGGCAGCGTTGCATGAACGTAGGAAAATTAAGACCTGTTTAAAATGATTTAAGACCTAGAACATAATACTTCAGCGAGTGTAAGACTTTTTAAAGGGGTGATTGAATGCAAAACCGATGTTACCTCGTCATAGTTGAATAAGGACAGTTCGGAGGGTAACTAGGACATACACAGAACCTCTAAATCCCATTGACACCTCTTTCCTCTGCAGATCTCACAATTTGGAACTGCCTCTGACAATGGGCGAATCTCGCCTAGTTGACGTCAACTCGGCGGCTCCTTATTTGGCTCTAGTCTCTATCTTTGTCACGCCCAAACATTTACATAAGCTACACCATTGATCTGAGGTCAGGTAGTCTTCTGAATAGGTCACGCAGATCTCGTTCATCTGCTATTTCATCACTTAATTCAATTCTGAGACTTTTTTATGCGAGAAATCAACTACGTAGAGGTCAAATATGGGCCGGTTTACAACAATTGATGGCTAATTGCAAAGCTGGAGCTCCGTCACGGCTGGCAGCCCGCGGTGCTCCATACCCGTGCAAAGTCACCGTTTCTGGGTGACTGGACTACCAAACGCTGCTGCCCTGACGGAGCTCCAGCGCCTGCAGCTCCCCTCTTCCTGCTAACTGGCCGGTGTGTGTGACTGAGAGCGCGGTCAGCGAGCTTGTTACGCACGCAATCTCTTACCACAGGTTCCAGTTAATCTTATAATGGATATGTGTGTTGAGTTATTTAAACAAACGATCGGGGAAATAAACGCCTCTAGTCCGCGAGTGAGCTGGATGGAGCTCCATCAATGAGAGCTAGCTAGCCTCCTCCTAACAAGGAACACAGCTTTTTAAGACCTTAGGGTAGCTGTGATATACAAAATTCAAACTGTAAATATACGATAGTTATGCCGAAAGTGTAGCGGCGATCTTTTCCCATAGGATTAAATGGGACACATAGCCTAGCTAGCAGCTCCTCCTAAGGAGACCCCTCAAATTCACAAATCGGACAGAAGTGTTAGCTTTGTAAGACCTTGGGGTAGCTGTGGTACACATGCTGTGACGAAATTCAAACTGTAAATATATGATAGTTATGCCGGCAGCTGGCAGCCCCAGGAGTCCAGTAACCCAGAAACGGTGGCTTTCCCCTGGGTATGGAGCTCCCGCTTTCTCGTCAGACTATGTGGAGCTCCTGAAGGAACTCTGGAGGACTGCAGGGGGTCCGTGTCCCCCTAGGGGAACTCTGGAGGACTGCAGGGGGTACGTGTCCCCCTAGGGGAACTCTGGAGGACTGCAGGGGGTACGTGTCCCCCTAGGGGAACTCTGGAGGACTGCAGGGGGTACGTGTCCCCCTAGGGGAACTCTGGAGGACTGCAGGGGGTACGTGTCCCCCTAGGGTTACTCTGGAGTACTGCAGGGGGTATGTGTCCCCCTAGAGGAACTCTGGAGGACTGCAGGGGGTACGTGTCCCCCTAGGGGAACTCTGGAGGACTGCAGGGGGTACGTGTCCCTCTAGGGGAACTCTGGAGGACTGCAGGGGGTACGTGTCCCCCTAGGGGTAATCTGGAGGACTGCAGGGGGTACGTGTCCCCCTAGGGGAACTCTGGAGGACTGCAGGGGGTACGTGTCCCCCTAGGGGTAATCTGGAGGACTGCAGGGCGTACGTGTCCCCCTAGAGGAACTCTGGAGGACTGCAGGGGGTACGTGTCCCCCTAGAGGTACTCTGGAGGACTGCAGGGAGTCCGTGAGATATTTAACAAAATGTTTAATAGTAACAAGGCTGTGGTCCAGAACATTGTTCCTCTTTATGGAGACTTTTTTTCTGCCAAATCTTTG
>CM042321.1:1380781-1383281 GCA_023566125.1 Zingel zingel | reverse complement strand
TTTATATTCAAAAGACAGGCAGTCAGAACATAAAATAATAAACAAACATACATAGGCTACATTACGCCAGGCAGGGGGATTGTAAGTGAATAACAAATAAATCAGTGTATGGAGGTCTTATTTACACGTCTTTATCGAAGCATACAATACAGTTTGTCATGCCAGACAGGGGACATTTGGATTCAGTGTGTTGGGAAATAAAAGGCCTGGCTCTGGCTCTGGCTCCGGCTCTTACCGTAGGCGGGTCCCAGCTCGATGATGTCCGCCATTTTGTGGATTTTGAGGCAGGATGCGGTCCTGACGGAGCGGGAAGAAGAGCGAGAGAGAGAGATGGAGAGAGGACACCGACTGACTACCGGCCCGCTTTTATTTCACATCCATAGAGAAACGACGACGACGAGAGAAAAACACCGAAAACAAGCCGCTGATCCGGGGTAGAAAAGCCTTCATATGTCCGCTGGCTGGTGTCGCTGCTCCTCTCTGCTCGCTCAGTGCCGTGCGCAGTGACTGATGCTCCTCGCGCTAGGATGCAGGGAGGCTGCGCGCAGGAGCTCGCGATGAGACTGGACAAAGATGGTGTATTGAACAGCAAGCTCACTCCGTCATTTCCTCAAATACTGTACTTTTAAGTAGACTTTCTGGAAAAAATGGCACGTAAGAACTGACCAAAAACTGACTGAAAACTGACCCAAAACTGACGAAAAAGTTACTGAAAACTGACCAAACAGTGACCCAAAACTGACCAAACATTGACCCAAAACTGACCAAACATTGACCCAAAACTGACCAAAAACTGACACAAATCTGACTGAAAACTGACCAAAAACTGACCCAAATCTGACTGAAAACTGACCAAAAACTGACCCAAATCTGACTGAAAACTGACCCAAAACTGACCAAACATTGACCCAAAAGTGACCAAACATTGACCCAAAAGTGACCAAACATTGACACAAAACTGACCAAACAGTGACCCAAAACTGACCAAACATTGACCCAAAACTGACCAAACATTGACCCAAAACTGACCAAACAGTGACCCAAAACTGACCAAACAGTGACCCAAAACTGACCAAACAGTGACCCAAAACTGACCAAACATTGACCCAAAACTGACCAAACATTGACCCAAAACTGACCAAACATTGACACAAAACTGACCAAACAGTGACCCAAAACTGACCAAACATTGACCCAAAACTGACCAAACAGTGACACAAAACTGACCAAACAGTGACCCAAAACTGACCAAACAGTGACCCAAAACTGACCAAACATTGACACAAAACTGACCAAACAGTGACCCAAAACTGACCAAACATTGACCCAAAACTGACCAAACATTGACCCAAAACTGACCAAACAGTGACACAAAACTGACCAAACAGTGACCCAAAACTGACCAAACATTGACCCAAAACTGACAAAAAACGGGCTGAAAACGGACCAAAAACTCACATATAACTGACCCAAAACTGACCAAAAGCGGACCCAAAACTGACCAAAAAGTGACTGAAAACGGACCAAAAACTGACCCAAAACGGACCAAAAACTGACCCAAAACTGACCAAACATTGACCCAAAACTGACCAAACATTGACCCAAAACTGACTGAGAACTCACATATAACTGAAAGAAAACGGACCTAATTCCAACGCTGGGTCAATGTGAGCCAGGTTAGTTGTACATTTTGCCAATGTATGTTTGTTGTTGGGTTATTTTAAGAGATTAAAACCAAATATCTATATTGTTTGTTATTTATTATTTATATAACATATCCTATATGAGATTATACCTATAGGCAGTTTAAATATTGTGAAATATATTAATATCCAAACATATTATTTATAAAATTCTGATATATCTCCCAAACCTACTTAAAACTTAATTTACTCAATGATAATATAGCTATATCTTATATTTTGTTTGCATTAGTAGTGGAATAATACAGATAAAAGGAGAATAATCATAGGATCCTTTGGACAAAAAGCAGAATATTATTAATTTTTTCCTTAAAACTGAAACATTAAAGTCCCTTTAGGAGACTGTCACCCTTAAAAAAAACGTAAAGTATGCAGAGAATCCTGTAAAAACCCTAAATATGAGCTTGGCTCCAGTGATTCACAATTCACAACTTATTTGGTTCCCGGAAATGTGAGCAGAGTGAGACATCACCACTTCATCCTCCCCAATGGAGTGGTCCTCGCGGGAGTGGAGGCCCCGCCCCCTTTGTTGCGTCACCGCAGTGTTACGTAATTAACCGGAATTGTACTTATAAACACTTTTTCTGGCAATAAAGAATAATAAAAAAAAAAATAAAAATAAAAATATCTTCTGTCTCAGCTCGCTCTGCGGTGAGAAAACATTCAATCTTATGAAAAATATATCAGATAAGTCATTCTGTGTAATCTTTATATTTATATAACATGTATTCAGGGTTTTCCCCACATTATAACTGAGGTGCAGCAGCCGAACCGGCAGAAAAAAGCGCCAAAAACAG
>CM042321.1:1343281-1363281 GCA_023566125.1 Zingel zingel | reverse complement strand
CTAGCGGTAGGCTAACGTTAGCTGCTGTTGAGTATAGTGTTAACTAGCGTCCCGTGCAGCGGTGTGTGTGTAGCCTGTATCGTCTGTTTCAGAGCATCAGAGAGAAGAGCAGACATATCAGCGGCTCCAGATTTCGGTAGCCAGGGTTGGCAGGAAGAAGATCTTTATAAGTAAATGTTCCAATCAATGATCCAGCAGCACGTTCTCGTCTCCCTCCTTCATCTTACAGTCCAATGGAGGCTAGAACGGCTCCGGGTCAAACGTCAACATGAAATGGATTAATCTGCGTTATTTTTTTATTTTGACAGCCTTAATTACAACTTTTTATATCCATTAAAAAGTGATACAGGAAACTTACTAAGTTCTGGTGAAACTGGCTGTCAAAATGAATGCGCTACATGAATATTTGTTCTGTTATTTCTACACATTAACTCCAAGTGTTACGTTTGCTGAGGTGTATTACAGAGTCGTGTGAAACCTCCCTACCCCTACCTGTTAATTCCTGTTCAAGGCGTTCCCAAATACACCCACGCTTTCAACCGTCAGTCCTGTGTGCCAGTGACGTTCACGCTCAACCGGTTTCGTCAGTTCAGTGCCTCGGAGGGAAAGACGCCACAAACTAAATGTCCCTGAGGCCTAAATTAACATGTCTGAACTCAGATAACATGTTCGATGACAGATTACTTTTATTGTTGAACTATTACAACTTGTTTTCACACGCAGATGTCAGATAACATGTTTATAGTAGCTGCAGGGAACATGTTTCTTACCTTGTTTGTTATGTTAGTGGTGCAATATATGGGCTGTTGGATTGTTCAATATGTCATTGTGTACTGCATAGGTTATGTGGAAATGTGTCACTGGTGCAATACGTAGGCTATTGGGGTTGTGCATTATGTTAGTTGTGCAATAGGCTATTTGGGTTGTGTACTAGGTTATGTGGAAATCAGTGGTGTAGTCTACGTGATATGCAGGTATACGGCGTATACCCACTAGGAAAAGTCAAGGATTTCCGTATACCCGCTTACAAAAGCGCGATGATACGTAACAACATTGTTTTGTGACAGAACTTTCTCACTTTCATTCATAAATTCACCCCATCTGTGTTGTGAAGCACTGACATTGGGACCTGTGGGGCTTCCGTGGCCGTGCCCTGGATCTGACGTGATGTCACTTAACGTTACTAAGCAACAACCAGTTGCATTCTTTGCGCGGTCTAGGTAACTAGGCAACTAGGTAGAGTTTGAACAAAGTTTTAAAGTAACGAGATATGAAACGTAAACAGACCCAATTCACACTAAGTCCGTCAACCACAACGTTACTGTTACCTGGTAAGTGAGAGTAGCTTATATGATATATGTGTGTGTGTGTGTGTGTGTGTGTGTTGGTTTTGCTATACTTGTGAGGACCAAGTATTGAGAAACAACCTTTTTTGTGAGGACATTTTTTGTCCGTTTGTTTTGGGTGGTCCTCACAAAAAAAAATGCTGAAATAGCCTCCTGAGGGTATATACTTCATAGGGGGATTCATCAGAGGGAATTTTCTGATTGGATGGCTTGTTGCCTAGCTGGGGGATTTTTTTTGTGATTGGTCACTTCAGTCACATGGCTACACTGTGGAGGGAAAAGAAGGGAGGGGCAGATCAAGGGGGTAAGCTTCGCTTCAGAGCTCAAACCTCCTATGGCGCCATTTTGATGCTAACAAGCCATCACCTCCCGTTAGCATCCCATTGACTGCCATTCATTTTGATGCTACCAAGCCATCAGCTCCCGTTAGCATCCCATTGACTGCCATTCATTCTGATGCTACCAAGCCATCAGCTCCCGTTAGCATCCCATTGACTCCCATTCATTCTGACGTCACTTTGACAGAGAATAACTTTACATCTGAAGCGTTTAAAGACTCTATTTGTCCGTTGTTTATTTCTAAAGAAACACGACAATGTATAAAAGGCTCCATTACCTTGTAGCTCACGTTATGGCTCCGTAGCAGACGTTGTTATAAAAATAGGCTAACGATTGGGTCATAACCACGAGACTGTCTCATAGTAGAGGAATTACCGTATAGTCCAGGAGAAGCTCTCAGGCAGTTTGGACTTCCATTAGCTGTTTAAGTGTAATTACTAATGTTAACTATCATGTTAGTGATCAGTAATTAGCCTGTGCCTATGTTATCTCCTTACATATACCTACGCTCTCCGTCTCTGCTAGATTGGGAATGATTGAGATTTCTCTTGGCACAGCTACCAGAAGACTTCCAACTTTCAGACAGGTTGCTCACGTCACATCTACGTCTTCAAGCTCAGTTGGAGGCTGCTCAGTAACGCTCAGCCATCACCGGAGAAGTGCTTCTAACGGCCTTCACTGGTCTTCGTCCAGAGCAACGGGACCTGTTGGTCCATATTATATGCTGTCTATGGGGCAGATAGAGTTGCAGGGTGACTCACAGAGGCCTGTGATCAGCTAAATCTCAACCATGAAAATGTATTAACTCAAGCACAAACATATTAATGACAAATGCACACAATTAATCATATAAAGTATGAAAATAGATTTTAATTTATAATTTGCACATAATGTGGGCATTTTTACATTTACTGTTAATTTTGAGTATTTTTATCTAGTCTGAGTCTTAAGAGTTTTGATTTGTGCACATTTGGGTTTGATTTGAATATGAAGTGAATATTTAATCCACTAAATGATCTTTTGATTAGGATCAATTTGTTCAATTGTTGAGAGTTTAGGAAATGTCAGTTTAAGGTTTTAAATGTATATATAATCTAAGTAATAAAGGTAAGGACAGCTGCAAATGTCACCTGGTTAAACAGCCTACTGTCGGCTTTCTCTCTTTGCAAACTGTGTGTATTGTTGTTATGTTTTGGATCTAATCGTGTATGTTTTAATCATTTTTTGTATGTAATGTATTGCTAGATCACTTTCATGTAACACAACATACGCACAACCCCGTTACCGAAATCTATTTGGGAACAAACATTCAGTCACATGAGGAAATTACATCATCAAGCCATTTGCTAACACCAAGAATAGACCAAAGGTAAGTCCTCTCTTCTATTGTTCATATTGTTCCAATCTTTTCAGCCTTGACTGAGTGCACCATTCAAACCAATGCAACCCTGTTGCTATTTTTTATTCAGTGTTGTATGACTTGTTTCTCATAGTTGCTCCTAAAATTCACTAAGAGAAATAGGTAAGACAGAGCATTTAGCAGGAGGATTCTCCAACGACACAATTAGGAGAAGAAGAAACATGATAAGGTTACCTTAATGATCATGTTCAAATGTATTTAAAAATGTAAATTGATTTACTGAGTTAATTCACACCATTGGGTTGCTATATTGGCAGGTGTGATGCTGATGAACAGAGGAGAAGCAGTACAGTAGAAAACAAGAAAGATGTGGAGGAAAGATGTAGAAACAGGAAAGAAGAAAAGGCTAAAAGACTGCAGGATGAGCATGCAGTGTGCCCAGCAAGAAAAGTAAAAAGAAGCTCATAAGAGGAGTAATGCTAGGAAAAAGGTATTTGAAGGATTAAACAGTAAGGCCTGATCCTCCAGTCAGCTCTCAACCTGGGACTTCAAAGTCAGGACAGACGTTTAGGTTATTGAGGAATGCAAGTTAGTGTAAGCACAGATCATGAGGATATGTTTAAGTAAAGAAAGGTAAAGGAACTATCTGTACAATGAACTGTGAAATAGGCATCACGTTTACTTGATAGGTATAATATGTAATAATGTCTGGTAATTTCTTTGTTTGTTTGGGCCAAAACTACATGGAGAAAGTATATTCCATAGTGATTTTTATTTTTAAGAGTACTTATATAGTAAATAATTATGGTCCAAATCCACAGACTACATTTTATTACAGAGGAGCCTTGTGAAATTTCAGATTCTCATGTCATCTGTAAATCCAATACTGTGCAAATAAGGCTAAAGATGCCAACTGATCCTGAAAGAACTTTAAAGTATGCATTAGAGACATTGACCCCAATATTTACTGTCATGTGAACACAACTTAAGATAGATGTTAGAGCTACTTGTTACACCTCCTTTAGTGTACACACCGATATCTACAATATATGCATTTTCGCCAATGAAACAGTATTGTAGCTATCAATATGATGATATGATGTTTTCTATCAAGTATCACTCCATGCCCCATGTGTTGCTACTTACTACATCTGTATATATTTATTAATGGGTAACTACCCTCAAATAAGTTGCTACTGAGAAATCAATAATGAAGAAGTTATGTTTGTGTAGTTCATGGCTGGCAAGGTCTATTTTGCTGCTGTTGAAATAGTTAAGTGAAAAAATATTTACGCATACATATGTTTCTTTTAGGCAATGTGATCTTGGGAGAAGAAAAAGGAGGGCTGCCAAAGCTAAATTAAACAGAAAGTTGCAGAAACTACAGGATCAGTTGAAGTCAAACAGTGAGCAGAGAAATACAGAGAGTGGCTCTAATGACTGACGCAGGACCATCCATTGCCACGATCCAGTAAGCTGTCAATACGTTGCTTAAGCAAATCTCAGGCACCTCCAGTTTGTGGTCTTGTTCACATGTTTATTTTTAATCATTCCTCCTCATCCTGTTAATCCTTTATCAAAAAGATAAATGAAAATATATATTATACAACACTCCTGTGGTCCTGAGTATTTATTTGTCACATTGATGTCATGTTCTACAATCAAGAGTGATCTATCCATTCTACCCTGTCACTCAAATTTCAACCCTGTTACTATACAATTTTTAGTAAAATAATCTTAAATGATTCAGATAAGTTAAGTCTTATCTGAAATTAAAAGAATGAATGGGGCATTATTCTGCTGTTAAGAGGCTGTTGCCATAGGGGAATACTGTTTGAATGAAGGGCACGTTAAGCCATGTTAAGCCTGTATATAATATATACATTTACTGTGTGTGTATATGAATATAATATGTTTGTGTGTATATATATATATATATATATATATACATATAGTATGACGTTTAGACCAACGTCGTTGGTCGTTTAGACCAAAAAAGCATGGATTTCAAGCGTTTCTTCAGCCACTTCTGTCTACAACAGTCGAGAAGCCTTTTGCAATTATGTATATATATATATATATATATATATATATATATATATATATATATATATATATATATATATATATATATATGAATCTCAGGTCTTGTTTTCTGATGTTAGATAGTCCAGCAATGAAGTGATATCAAAATATTAAAACCACTGTATCAAAATCTCTCCAATATTATTTAAATTTATGTTACATGCATTTGTGTTTAAAATGATTTTGCACAAATAATGTAAAATACTGATTTAAAACCGAATGTAAAACAGTAATATTCCCAGTAAAAAATAAATAGTGTAAAATAAAGTAAAGGTGTGTTGAGATGAGGCTCAAACTGAATCCAGGCTCTGCTGCCTGTGTGAGGAGAGGCTAACAGGAGGTCACACAGGGAGGGGGAGGGGAGCTCAATTAAACACCTGCACTGCTGCATTCAAGGGACATGGGAATTCCTGGCTTCACTGTCCCTGACTGAAGATACAGAATTTCATACTAAAATGGGGAACTGCTGAAGCTACGCTATGTTGTAGTAAAAACTCTATTGTTGTTTTCATTGTTGACGCTATTTTGAGTAGAAACATTTTGTAAAATTTCCACAACTGTACAACATGGAGTACAGTTGTGCACTCTCCCAGTGTACCTAAATGCACCGTCAAAAACATGAGGAGGTGTTTAACGAGGCTGCAGAGACTCAGGGAGCAGCTGCACATGTGCTAGGGGATTTAAAGAGGCGAAAACAACAGCAGGAAAGCAACAGATTCTTAACCCAGGTAAGACATTTTTTTTAAACTAGGCTGAGCTGTTTCTTGAATAAAATTAAGAGGTGAATGAAAAGAGCTTTTTGGGGGTGGGGTAATGAACAAAGGGGGGGTCAAAATCCAAAGTAAGTCAGTATCTGGTGTGGCCACCAGCTGCATTAAAGACTGTAGTGCAGTACTTAAGATCTGCCAGTTATTGCACCAGTTATTGCACAAGTTATTTCACCAGTTATTGCACCAGATCTGCCAGTTATTGCACCAGTTATTGCACCAGATCTGCCAGTTATTGCTGTGAGATATTACCCCACTTACTTTGTTTGGAGACACATTTTTTCATTTCTGTTAGTCACATGTGTGTGAAACTTTGTTCAGTTTATGTCTTTTTACAGTGGGGCAAAAAAGTATTTAGTCAGCCACCAATTGTGCAAGTTCTCCCACTTAAAAAGATGAGAGAGGCCTGTAATGTTCATCATAGGTCCACTTCAACTATGAGAGACAACATGAGTCACATTGTAGGATTTTTAATGAATTTATTGGTAAATGATGGTGGCAAATAAGTATTTGGTCAATAACAAAAGTTCATCTCAATACTTTGTTATATTCCCTTTGTTGGCAATGACAGAGGTCAAACGTTTTCTGTAAGTCTTCACAAGGTTTACACACACTGTTGCTGGTATTTTGGCCCATTCCTCCATGCAGATCTCCTCTAGAGCAGTGATGTTTTGGGGCTGTCGCTGGGCAACAAAGACTTTCAACTCCCTTCAAAGATTTTCTATGGGGTTGAGATCTGGAGACTGGCTAGGCCACTCCAGGACCTTGAAATGCTTCTTACGAAGCCACTCCTTCGTTGCCTGGGCGGTGTGTTTGGGATCAGTGTCGTGCTGAAAGACCCAGCCACGTTTCATCTTCAATGCCCTTGCTGATGGAAGGAGGTTTTCACTCAAAATCTCACAGTACACAGCCCCATTCATTCTTTCCTTTACACGGATCAGTCGTCCTGGTCCCTTTGCAGAAAAACAGCCCCAAAGCATGATGTTCCCCCCCCCCCCCCCCCCCCCCCCCATGCTCCACAGTAGGTACGGTGTTCTTTGGATGCAACTCAGCATTCTTTCTCCTCCAAACACGACGAGTTGAGTTTTTACCAAAAAGTTCTATTTTGGTTTCATCTGACCATATGACATTCTCCCAATCCTCTTCTGGATCATCCAAATGCTCTCTAGCAAACCTCAGACGGGCCTGGACATGTACTGGCTTAAGCAGGGGGACACGTCTGGCACTGCAGGATTTGAGTCCCTGGCGGCGTAGTGTGTTCCTGATGGTAGCCTTTGTTACTTTGGTCCCAGCTCTCTGCAGGTCATTCACTAGGTCCCCCCGTGGGGTTCTGGGATCTTTGCTCACCGTTCTTGTGATCATTTTGACCCCACGGGGTGAGATCTTGCGTGGAGCCCCGGATCCAGGGAGATTATCAGTGGTCTTGTATGTCTTCCATTTTCTTATAATTGCTCCCACAGTTGATTTGTTCACACCAAGCTGCTGACCTATTGCAGATTCAGTCTTCCAAGCCTGGTGCAGGTCTACAGTTTGTTTCTGGTGTCCTTTGACAGCTCTTTGGTCTTGGCCATAGTGGAGTTTGGAGTGTGACTGTTTGAGGTTGTGGACAGGTGTCTTTTATACTGATAACAAGTTCAAACAGGTGCCATTAATACAGGTAACGAGTGGAGGACAGAGGAGCCTCTTAAAGAAGAAGTTACAGGTCTGTGAGAGCCAGAAATCTTGCTTGTTTGTAGGTGACCAAATACTTATTTAACCGAGGAATTTACCAATTAATTCATTAAAAATCCTACAATGTGATGTTCTGGATTTTGTTTCTCATGTTGTCTCTCATAGTTGAAGTGTTCCTATGATGAAGATTACAGGCCTCTCTCATCTTTTTAAGTGGGAGAACTTGCACAATTGGTGGCTGACTAAATACTTTTTTGCCCCACTGTATGTTGTTACGCCCCATAGCTAGGGGTATCAGGACATAACATAAAACCAGATGGAATTTGGTATTAGAAAGGAAATTTATTTTTGAATCAGGCATCAGGCAAATGACGACAGTCAGTACGGGGGTAACGGCCCCATTATTATCACCCGATCGAATGGCTCTTCTATTACAGGAATAGGATGCAAAGGGGCAGGAGGGATGGTTTGGTTTGGCTTTCCTGCTATCTGACATACATGGCAACTACGGCAGAATTTTGCTACATCCGACTTTAACCCTGTCCAACAGAAGTGTCTTAGGATCAGCTGATAAGTCTTCGTGACCCCTAAGTGCCCTGACAACTTACTTTCATGTGCTACTGACAGTACGTGTTGTCTATACACAGTAGGCACTACTATTTGATAGACAACATTCCAATCAGCATCAGTATCGGGGAGTGGCGACCATCTGCGAACTAAGACATCTTTATCTTGCATGAAAGCTACTTTCTCTACACTTGCTTTGTCACTGTCACTTACCACCCTTCTGAAAAAACATTGTAGTGTTGGATCCTCTCTCTGTGCGTTCGCCAGACGCCCTCGAGTAACCAGAAGTGAAGCGGAACTGGGAGGCTCGACGGTCTCAACCTCTTTAGGCCGGGATTGCACAGAGGTCGGCTTCTCCACCTCCTCAGGCGCAGTCCCACCTGAAAACATCGGTATAAGTAAGCTGTCAGTTAATGAAACATCTGAATCATCACCCTCATTCTGCAACAAACGTGAGCGTGCACGCGTAAGAACACACGCGGGGAACACCGGAGAAGTAGCCAAAAGGTCTGCGGTGGAAGCACCGCACTGAAGTGACTCTCGCACCTCTAACGTGGGAGTCACCTTACCTCCTGCAATGTCATTCCCTAGTAAAAGTACAATACCCTGAATTGGCAGAGCATCACAAACAGCGACAGGAAAGAATCCCGTTACTAACTCAGACTGAATGTGAACGTGGTGCACTGGACGAGGCATGTAGCCCATCTCAATGCCACGGAGCACCGAACCGAACCCGCAAGCTGATTGTTCAGAAAAAGGTAATGCTGACGTCAATATTACCGACTGGGAACAAGCGGTGTCCCTCAGCACCTGGACGGAGCACTGATCTACAGGTGTGCCGGTGAGTGCGTCAAAGACAAACGGTTTGAAGCAGGCATCCAACTCTTCACATTTCTCAGTTCTTGTACCGTAGCAACACATTCTCAGACCCATCTCGTAAAATAGGGACGTTTGGTCAGGTGCGTTTGTCGTTCTTATTGACGCTAAAGGTCTCCTTTAGCATTTTATGTAAACATGCTTGGTCGGGACTATTGCCGTCCCTTTAGCGCTATAAGTAAACGCGCTTGGTCGGGACTATTGCCATCCCTTAAGTGCTATAAGTAAACGCGCTTGGTCGGGACTATTGCCGTCCCTTAAGCGCTATAAGTAAACGCGCTTGGTCGGGACTATTGCCGTCCCTTTAGCGCTGTAAGTAAACGCGCTTGGTCGGGACTATTGCCATCCCTTAAGCGCTATAAGTAAACGCGCTTGGTCGGGACTATTGCCGTCCCTTAAGCGCTATAAGTAAACGCGCTTGGTCGGGGCTATTGCCGTCCCTTTAGCGGCACTAGAGCAATGTGCTTGCTTATATCAAAAGCCATGGTAATTGGACTGGCAGAATTTTGAGTGGAGGGGGTGGTGAGTGATGTACCTGGAGCAGTAGCAGGCAGGCTTTCCGCCCCCTGAGAGCTTTCAAGCTCGAGCTTCCGTAGCTTTACAGCCGTATCAGCCTCTACTTCCAGCTTCCTCATTTCAAGCTGAGGTTGCATGTGCTGTTTACGTTCACGTTCTTGAGCCTCAAACTGGAGACGGGCCAGGCGAACCTTTACACGGGCGTCATCTCTGGAACGAACACTGCTTTCTGGGGATGGATCATAACGCGGCAGCGTGACGGGTGTTTTTAACCGTCCACCGACCTCGCTGTCCACCCTGGAGACTGCTTGTGGCCTAATGGTCTGCACCCCTATCCAGAAGCAGAGACCTGATACAGATGAGCCTTCTGATGCAGACCAAGACTTAAATGGTATGTAGTGTGATCATCTATAGCTTTTGACTTTTTGGCATGAAGTGTACAGTATGTTATGACTCAATCTGTGTATATATCATGGGGTTTCTCTTCTCCTCACCTAGAAGGACCTGGCACACGCACAAAGGCTAAAGTCAAGAGGTCATCCAAGGCTGAGAGAAATGGTAAGCTTGTTTGTTGCCAATATAGAACCACCATGTAGAATGACGTGAGTCAGATGAGCCGCCAAGGCAAAAAAAGCAGAAAACAGAAAATCAACAAGCAACATCACTAGGCTATTAATAATCAATTATGGTCTGTCACTGCATTGATGCAGAATCATCTGCGTCTGCATCACGATGCATTGTAAAAACGATATAGATTGATGTTGGTCATTTTGTAATATTATAAATGGTTCCCAAAGTAAAATATTCTGGGGAGATCCATATGTGGGTTCCAAGTTTGGGTATTTTCACTGTAAAACCTGAACAGAAAGCCACAGAGCTCCAATCTGAGTAATCTTGGTATCTGTCTTCTACCAACGTGGTTAAGCTTCCGTTACTCTGATACTGTAATACTCAGTTATTCTGACTCCTCTTTCCCCAAGAAACTACAAAGTCTGAGCTTTCAGGAAAGCCTAAGCTTATGTTTGTTTTCAAAGGGATTGAGGATGCTTGTTAAAGGGTTAACTACTTGAGATTCCACTACAATAACTATTATAGCAAATAGTACTGCAACTACTGTTACTATCACTACTGCTGCAACTACTGGAAAGAATTTTGCCACTTAAAATAGTCCAACTATTTTTAGTGCTACTACATCTGCAAAAGCTACAACTATTAATGCTGCAGATGCTAAAATTATTTCTACTGTCTCCACTGATACTACTGTGTATGCTACTACTTATTACTACTACAGTTTTACCTTTTTTTCAATTTAAGTGTAGTTCATTGCACATATAAAATAATGTAATGCAGAAGAACAGTGAAGGCAACATGCATACATAGTGATTTAAATGACATTAACAAACAAACTCACATCTACTTACTTACTTCTACCTGCCTACTGACTGACTTACTCACTTGAA
This sequence comes from Zingel zingel, assembly GCA_023566125.1. NCBI lineage: Eukaryota > Metazoa > Chordata > Actinopteri > Perciformes > Percidae > Zingel > Zingel zingel. Next base: position 1,352,294 of record CM042321.1, on the reverse strand, counting down.
CTAGTCAGTTACTTTCTAACTATACTTATTTACATACAGGCAGGCCTGCTAATGATTGCTTGCAGTCTTAGTTCCTTTTATGATTTCTTGATTTTGGTGGAATAATGTGTCTTTCTGTTTATTGTTTTTTAGGTTCTACTATGCAGAAGAAAACTGAAAGAAGGCCCTGGAGTGATTTAGAAAAAAAAGCAGACGTTGCAGAAACTTGCATAACTTTTGCACGGAAATTGCATAACTTTGATGACAGTTCCTGGTAAAGACAAGTGCATAGATGCTGAACCAGCACTTCAGAGCAGACACTGGAGAGATATAAAGAATCATGTACATAATACTATTGAAACTAGAAAAAAGGTCTCACGCAGTTTGTTCTTCATCTGCATTACTTTTGGGACACAGCCGCAAGTTCAAGTGCTGTATACAGATGTGAGTAGTTAAATATTCAGTGTCTAGTGTGAAAATGTTCATTACTCAGCTAATTTCAGAAGTAAACATTATGTATAGCACCAGGATTTCAACAGGCCAAATTTGTTATTTCTCCAATATTGAACAATATTGGCTCAGGTATGTCTCCTGACTTGTTTTTGTTTCATGAGGCATGAAAGGGATTTTAAAATCCTTGCATTTGATGTTCAAGTAGGTGTCGGTGCTCTGTTACAATTTCTTACCCGGCTCGTTACAGTGTACTTTTGTAAAGCCCAAAATTTGCTTTTGCAGAATAAATGATCTGCTGATTTATTATTTTGGAGTTAGTGTTGTGATGGAGGTCAGAGCTTTCATCTTAGCTGAGGTGAAAGTGCTGATGGATGATTCACTACATGACCCAATAAGGCTTATAATACTTCATTTGAAAATGGATAGTTCACTCAACTGCTATAATTAAAAAAGTCTTTAATTGACCTTGTCTGTGGCATCTGTCATCAATGTAAATCATGTTTAAATCATAATATTCTTGGTCACTTTCCTCTGATTTGAAAAAAATTCATAATGATAAGGTTAAAATATATGGGAGTAATATGTCTAGCTATTACTAGCTATTTTTATTTTATGATTTTATCAAATCATAAAATAATCATTAAAAATCTTTTGTCATAACACTGATGATCATTGCATTCTAAAATTTAATTTGTTTTGAAATGATCAGATAAGGTAGATTGCTACTTCCAACACTGCTGTAGTGTTGACAGCAGCTTAAGACATTACAAGTTAATGAAAAAGATGTAAAGTTCATGAATATACATGGAATAATATAACCACATAATAAGGGTTTAATAAGCCCCAGTAAGTTAAATATAGCACACCTGTTCTTTTGTCTAATAGGTCAAAACTGCTTTCAAAAAGCGTTAGAAAGCAGATCATGTGATCTTAAATCTGCCTAGCAACCGCCCGGTCCTCACAACACCCACCAACTTCACCAGTTGTGTGACCATTGTGTTTTTAAACATTTTAAGTCATTTTCTGGTTCTCTACTCCCATTTAAATGGTCAAACTATTTTTTTGTCAGCAGAAAGGGGGGTCCTCAGAACATGCTGTAGGGTCCTCATAAGTATAGCAAAACACGTATGTATGTGTGTGTGTGTGTGTGTGTGACTATGTGTGTGTGTGTGTGTGTGTGTGTGTGTGTGTGTGTGTGTGAGACTATGTGTGTGACTGTGTGTGTGTGTGTGTTTGTTTTTGTTTAACTACATTCGTGGGGTCAAAAAACCAGGAGTCCAGTATACTTGTGAGGTCCGACCAGCTTTGTGGGGCCAAATTGCTGGAGCCCACAAGGTTAAAGGTCTGTTTGAGGGTTAAGACTTGGTTTTAGGATTAGGGTTAGAATTAGGTTATGGTTAGGGTGAGGGTAAGGGTTAAGGTTAGGCATCTAGTGGTGATGGTTAAGGTTAGGGTAAGGGGCTAGGGAATGCATTATGTCAATGACGGGTCCCCACAAAGATAGTGAAACACACTATATGTGTGTGTGTGTGTGTGTGTGTGTGTGTGTGTGTGTGTGTGTGTGTGTGTGTGTGTGTGTGTGAGACTGTGTGTGTGTGTGTATGTCTGTCTGGCCAGCAATGTGGACTGAAAGTCAGGCTAGGGAGTTTAAAAACAGGCATCCTTGGTTATAGTGTATAGAGTGTATTAATAATTTAGATAATTAACTAAAAGAGAAAGAGTGGAGCTTTTTTCTCCTTTCATCTGCTTTTCATGCATTTGTTAGCCATGGTGTTGAAGATTGTAAACAGTTTATTAAATACTTTTGAGTAATGTCAGTTGTCAGTTGTCCATCTACAGTTCGTATATGGAAACGTCACAGTGCTTAGTGTATGGGGTGTCGCTCTGGGACAGGCGAGTATGAGGCTGGGAGGGGAAATCACAGTATACTTAGGCCTACTAGAAAAATATAAACTACACCACTGGTGGAAATGTGTCATTTGTGCAATTCGTAGGCTATTGGGGTAGTGCATTGTGTCATTTGTGCAATATGTACAAGGTTGTTCAATTACAAACTGCCTAATGTGCCTAATTAACTGAGTTAATATGCTTATTATATAGGTACCTGTCTAATGTAGGCCTATATGAGAGCATTACTATATAGGTACCTGTCTAATGTCTATGAGAGCATTACTATATAGGTACCTGTCTAATGTCTATGAGAGCATTACTATATAGGTACCTGTCTAATGTATATGAGAGCATTACTATATAGGTACCTGTCTAATGTCTATGAGAGCATTACTATATAGGTACCTGTCTAATGTCTATGAGAGCATTACTATATAGGTACCTGTCTAATGTATATGAGAGCATTACTATATAGGTACCTGTCTAATGTATATGAGAGTATTACTATATAGGTACCTGTCTAATGTATATGAGAGCATTACTATATAGGTACCTGTCTAATGTATATGAGAGCATTACTATATAGGTACCTGTGTAATGTATATGAGAGCATGTTGTGTGTTGTATGAGAGTATGTGTTGAGAGATGCTTATTTTCTATATTTTGTGTCTTTGCAAAGCTGCGGAACGGACAGAGTCCAAAACACATTTCCTTTCGGGGACAATAGAGTATATCTTATCTTATAGCTTATCTTATCTTACCTGCATTCCTGTGTTGTCCAAATGTTAAGTAGATGCTGACTGTTTCTCCTCCGGCAGGTTTGAAGTTGTGTCCTCATCATGTCAGACGACAGCAGAACAGTAAACGATGTGAAGACCTTTGTCAAGTCCAGCAGAGACGCTGATCCGCAGCAGATGATGAAGTTCTACGACCAATGGGCCGAGACGTACGAACAGGTCAGTGGACAGGAACTCATCCTCCCTGATCCAGTTCTCATTAACCAATTGTATAAAAAGCTACTTAATTAATCCTCAGAAGTCTGAGGTCAATTTTCGCAATTTTTACATATCTTCTTAAATTCAAATATGAAGGGTGTTTGCATATAACCTCGCATAGTCTCGCATGCCCAGACCCTCCTCCACAGCACTGCGGAGGAAGGTCTGTCTAGTCCACACAGCATTCCTGGATGGGAGCAAAAAACAGCCAAAACCAGCAGAAAAAGCACCAAAATCAGCAGAAAAAGCACCAAAATCAGCAAAAAAAAGCTCCAAAATCAGCATAAAAAGTGCCAAAACCAGCGAAAATGTGTGTGTGTGTTGTGGATGCTCCACACGTCTCCCAAAACCAGCCCAAAAAAAGCGTCAAAACCAGCAAAATAAAGAGCCAAAACCTGTGTGTGTGTGTGTGTGTTTGTGTGTGTCTGTGTGTGTGTGTGTGTGTGTGTGTGTGTGTCTCTGTGTGTGTGTGTGTGTGTGTGTGTGTGTGTGTGTGTGTCTCTCTGTGTGTGTGTGTGTGTGTGTGTGTGTGTCTCTCTCTGTGTGTGTGTGTGTGTGTGTGTGTGTGTGTTTCTCTGTGTGTGTGTGTGTGTGTGTCTGTGTGTGTGTGTGTCTCTCTGTGTGTGTGTGTGTGTGTGTGTGTGTGTCTCTCTGTGTGTGTGTGTGTGTGTGTGTGTGTTTCTCTGTGTGTGTGTGTGTGTGTGTGTGTGTGTGTGTGTGTGTGTGTCTGTGTGTGTGTGAGTGTGTGTGTGTGTGTTTCTCTGTGTGTGTGTGTGTGTGTCTGTGTGTGTGTGTGTGTGTGTGTGTGTGTGTGTGTTTCTGTGTGTGTGTGTGTGTGTGTGTGTGTGTGTGTGTGTCTGTGTGTGTGTGTGTGTGTGTGTGTTTCTCTGTGTGTGTGTGTGTGTGTGTCTGTGTGTGTGTGTGTGTGTGTGTGTGTGTGTGTGTCTGTGTGTGTGTGTCTGTGTGTGTGTGTGTTTCTCTGTGTGTGTGTGTGTGTGTGTCTGTGTGTGTGTGTGTGTGTGTGTGTGTGTGTTTCTGTGTGTGTGTGTGTGTGTGTGTGTGTGTGTGTGTGTGTGTCTGTGTGTGTGTGTGTGTGTGTGTTTCTCTGTGTGTGTGTGTGTGTGTGTGTGTGTGTGTGTGTGTGTGTCTGTGTGTGTGTGTCTGTGTGTGTGTGTGTCTCAGTATCACTACTAACTACTCTCGAAGTCTTCCTTCCTCCTCTCAATCTACAGATAACATCCCACTGACGTCACGTGTCGTCTCGTGTGCTCAGAACGGTTTTCACCTTTCTTTTTAAAACAGGATCACAACCTGCTGGGCTACAAAGCGCCACATCAGATGGTAGACTTCCTGAAAGCCAACTACTCGGGGAGTCGTGAGGAGGTTCTGGTTCTGGACGTGGCCTGTGGATCTGGATGGGTCGCTAAACTGGTGAGACAAAACCTTCTCCCTTAACCCTCCTGAGGTCTAAGGTCATTTACTCAATGTTTATATATCTTCTTATATTCACATTGTATCCCTCCTGTTGACTTTTTTAAGTTTCTATATCAGAAATATGGCTTTCTTTTAGGGCTGTCAAACGATTATTTTTTTAATCGCGATTAATCGCCAAAGTTCTATAGTTAATCGCGATTAATCGCATGTTTTATCACATGAATACATTTCTATTATTTTGCATTTCTGAACTGTTTTTAAGTCCATATTAACAATGGAAGCCATTCTTACCAGAGGATCTTGATTGGGAATCAAATTAATGCAAAGAAAGTTACTTTATGAACTTGACTTTAAGATTTGTAATTGTTTATTATTTAATTACTGTAAACAAAAGAAAAATGTGTGAATCTGTCATTATTGCACAATTCCTCCAAGTACCGAACCTAACGGAGATGTAACACTAACACTCTGCCAGATATGTTCACAAGTCATTTTTTGGAAGTCCAAGTCAAGTCTCAAGTCTTTGAGCTCGAGTCCAAGTCAAGTCTCAAGTCAAGTCTCAAGTCTTTGAGCTCGAGTCCAAGTCAAGTCTCAAGTCTTTTGCCATGAGTCCAAGTCAAGTCTCAAGTCTTTGAGGGGAAGTTCAAGTCAAGTCTCAAGTCTTTGAGGGGAAGTTCAAGTCAAGTCTCAAGTCTTTGAGGGGAAGTTCAAGTCAAGTCTCAAGTCTTTGAGCTTGAGTCCAAGTCAAGTCTCAAGTCTTTGAGGGGAAGTTCAAGTCAAGTCTCAAGTCTTTGAGCTCGAGTCCAAGTCAAGTCTCAAGTCTTTGAGCTCGAGTCCAAGTCAAGTCTCAAGTCTTTGAGCTCGAGTCCAAGTCAAGTCTCAAGTCAAGTCTCAAGTCTGATCTGTCAAGTCTCAAGTCAGCTGTTTGTGTGACTTAAGTGCGACTTGAGTCCGAGTCTCAGACTTGAGTCCCCATCTCTGCACTCTGCTTATACAGCACAAACTAAATGGTCCAAAAACCGGACGCCACAGCAGGACATCTGTAACCTTTACGCTTTTCTAATAAGGAATCTAACAATTCTCCTGGACAGAAAAGGGTGGACAATGTCCCAAATGACAACAACCGTTCAAAAAATAATACAAATAACAGTCCTAGAACCGTATGCTGATATACAGAGTCAATATAGTGTCCAGTAACTCCTAAATAATATTGATTACTCACTGACGTCCAGTGATCACCGGTTAATGAGACAGCGTTTGGGCAGCTTTCTCCGTGTCCTACAGGCTGTGTGGTGAGACTACTGTCCCGCTCGACAACTTCTTAAAAGTAGACTTTCCATTCAGAATCTTATTGGCGTCCATTTCGGCGTCTCGCGCTCGCCATCCACTCAAAACGTGACGTTAGCCTACTACTCTTTGGCCGGCTGTGCTGGACGGACAGATGTGCTGATGAAATCTCACTCTTAACTATGAAATGTCTCAGTTAGTGAGGCTGGTCCTGTCTTCTTGTGTTGATAGATGGCTGAACTGGGCTTCAGGAACTTTGTGGGAGTGGACGGCAGTAAAGGGATGCTGGAACAAGCTGCAAAGACCGGCCTCTATCAGGACCTCAGACTGGCCCTACTGGGAACAGACCCACTGCCAGCTCAGACTGGTACTCACACTTCATACACAGAGAGAGACAGGCAGACAGACAGGCAGACAGACAGACAGACAGAGAGAGAGACACACAGACATACACAGAGAGAGACAGGCAGACAGACAGACACACAGACAGACAGACAGACAGACACACATACACAGAGAGAGAGAGACAGACAGACAGACAGACAGACATACACAGAGAGAGAGAGAGAGACAGACAGACACAGACATACAGAGAGAGAGACAGACAGACAGACAGACAGACACACATACATAGAGAGAGAGAGACAGACAGACAGACAGACAGACATACACAGAGAGAGAGAGAGAGACAGACAGACACACAGACATACAGAGAGAGAGAGAGAGAGAGAGAGAGAGAGACAGACAGACAGACATACACACAGACATATACAGAGAGAAAGACAGACAGACAGACAGACAGACAGACAGACAGACAGACACACATACACAGAGAGAGAGAGAGACAGACAGACAGACACACAGAGAGAGAGAGAGAGAGAGAAAGAGAGAGACAGACAGACACACAGACATATACAGAGAGAGAAAGACAGACAGACAGACAGACATACACAGAGAGAGAGAGAGACAGACAGACAGACAGACATACACAGAGAGAGAGAGAGACAGACAGACAGACACACAGACATACACAGAGAGAGAGAGACAGACAGACATAGTCAGACGAATAATTCAACCTGGAGGAGTTTTCAGATTCAAAGATTTGAAACCAGATCTGCCTCTTCACACAGAGACAAGCTTACACCCCCCCTCCTCCTCCTCCTCTGGTTTCAGATGCATTTGACGTGGTGATGATCGTCGGTGCTTTGCGTGACAAATTTGTTCCAGTCAGCGTTGTGAGGGAGCTCTGCTACGCTGCCAAACCAGGTAACCAACAACATACATGAGGTCTGAGACAGCCACGCCCGGGGATTAGGAAGGCTTTGACTGTTACCATGAGCACACTCAGAAGGTAGCCTTGGTGAACGGTGCACATAAACAAACATACTTAAAGGTCCCATGTCATTGGTGCTCTTTGGATGCTTTTATATAGACCTAAGGGGTGTTAAGTGGTGCAGGGGAGGGTGGACCCAAACGCAGGGAGAGGCAGGCAGGCATTCACACGAGGGATTATTGTCATAAAAAAATACAGAACAAAGACACACAGGCTGACGGCACGGGAACACACAAAACAAACTGACAAGAGACAAAGGGAACATGGGGGTTAAATACCAGAGGTAACGAACAAACGAGGGACAGGTGATACAACAGGTGAAGCACATTAGGGCGGGGCAGGACAAGCAACGAGGCGGGAAAGCAAAGAAAATGAAATGACGAGACAGAAAACAGACTGTCAAAATAAAACAGGAACAACCGACAGGAAACATGAAATCAACCAAACACAGAAACTTGACACAACACAACAGAGAACATGGGAATTAACCACAAAATGCATGTCTCTTTAATATAGACCTTAGTGGTCCCTAATACTGTATCTGAAGTCTCTTTTATATAGGCCTTAGTGGTCCCTAATACTGTATCTGAAGTCTCTTTATATAGACCTTAGTGGTCCCCTAATACTGTATCTGAAGTCTCTTTATATAGACCTTAGTGGTCCCCTAATACTGTATCTGGAGTCTCTTTTATATAGGCCTTAGTGGTCTCCTAATACTGTATCTGGAGTCTCTTTTATATAGGCCTTAGTGGTCCCCTAATACTGTATCTGAAGTCTCTTTTATATAGGCCTTAGTGGTCCCCTAATACTGTATCTGAAGTCTCTTTTATATAGGCCTTAGTGGTCCCCTAATACTGTATCTGAAGTCTCTTTATATAGACCTTAGTGGTCCCTAATACTGTATCTGGAGTCTCTTATATATTCCCCACCACGAGACTGGCGAGGCGAGGCTGAGTCTGTTTTTCAGACAACGGCTACTATAATTATTTCTTTCTTTAATAGTTGTATATTCCTCCCTGCAGGAGGCTACGTTTGCATGTCAAGAGTGGACCCAAAGTCGGAGTCTGGAGACAAATACAAGGCGTGTTTGGAGAAAGAGCTGCAGCTGATGGAGGACGAGGGACTGTGGACCCATGTGATCAGCCAAGAGATGGACAGATACATGATGGATATTTATTATGATGACCAATACCTCTATGGGACCATGTACATGTACAGGAAGGCACTCAAGTAGTCTGAATGCATTCCTACAATGTCCCATCTGTTGATCAGAGTGTAGACGGTGGAACTAATTCACACCTTCATTTAGCTAAGTTCATGAATTCAGAATCACTTTTAAACATTGTATTTTGCATTTGAATTTGTTATACTGAACTTTCTTACGTACATTTTTAGATTTTGAATTCATGAACTTAGAAAAATGAAGGTGTGAAAATGAGTTGAATGAATGGAAATTTGAAGAGTAAAATTCAGATAGGCTACTTAATTTTAATGCATAAATATTAAGAATGCAAGAAAGTCAATGGCTTTTTAATTTCAAAATACGATGAAATAGGTTTCCTTCCATAGCGGTTATTAATCTGAATGCATTCCTATAATGTTCATAAATACACATTTAGGTCCCGTTTCTGGTCAGGGCTGT
>CM042321.1:1328281-1335781 GCA_023566125.1 Zingel zingel | reverse complement strand
TACAGATCTCAGATTTACAGAAGAAAGACGGGGCAACTTTTCGCTTCAGAATGGAAGCTAATGATGGCAAAGGACATTTTACTGGCCAATCAGGAGTGAGAGTCACAGTCGTAGGTAAGAGCATCTTAAGGAACAGCTAGAGACTCGGTTGGTTATAACCAAATTAGGAAACAGCTAAATGACATCGATGTAATCTGGACAATCTCATGTCGTGTGCTATGTGTGGAAAGAGAACTAGTTTCCGGGACATTGACACCAGTCTGCAGAAATATTCAAACACACCATTTTAAAATAGGCAACAATAACTAGGGTTGCAAAATTCCAGGAATTTTCAAAGTTGGAAACTTTCAATGGGAATTAACGGGAATAAACTGGATATTTTTAATATTGCTTGTTATAATACTGTTAGTCTATAACAGGAAACTTAAATGTAGTTAAAAACCCATCTTGCAGCATAATCTTGGTTAAAACAACCTGAATTAATGCAACTTCAGTTGAATGTCCTCCCTATATTCATCAATGACGCATGCACGCAGTAATCAGCATAGGCTACTACATACTGGGGGGGTTAATACATAAACCATTGCTATTAAGCTATGTGTGTTAATTATATAGCCCACTTGTTCTTGATAGGCTGGAAACAATAGACAGCGCTGATGGTTAGCTTAGCACGCATATAACCATAACCATAGTAAATCAAAGGCAGCATGCTAGCTACCTTCATATGTTAAGCTAAAGGTCAATGGTTTGGGCTAGCCTAGCCTACTGCAGGGCTATTGAGGCCACGCCCACTGCACAGATCATTTCTACAATCCAACATTCAGCAGAAGATTGAAGCTCATTGAAGACAGATTGAAGACTATTGCATTTGAGCCCAAGGACTGCATCCCATCCAAATTCCCGTAATTTCCATTAATTCCCATGAAAGTTTCCAAATTGGAATGAAGAAAAATGTCCGCCCCTTTGCAACCCTAGCAATAACACACGTATACTGCATGGGATTATCATAAAGTGTGCGTGTGTGTAAAGGGGAGACTCGTGGGTATGTACAGAACCCATTTTCATTCAGATATCTGGAGGTCCGAGGTTAACGGACACCTTTGAAAAAGGCCATGCCAGTTATTCCCTCTCCAGACTTTAGCTTAAGTTTGGAGCAATATTTAGCTTCCTTCCCAACAAGCTAGCACAGCATGGGTTCCTTATGTTGTCTAGTCTACTTTAATACCAATGCATTGTTCTAGCTTTGGAACAGAACCCGCTACAGCCTCTAAAAGACAGTAAAGTCACCCTAAAAGATGTAGGGCTGTCTTCACCTTTAGCTGTAAAGTGATCTTGGTCCGTGAGGAGGAACGGGGATCATCAGTTCCAACAGGTCATAATCTATCTAGTCTAATCTAATATAATGTATTAAAAACTAACTCTGTAAATGTATTTTAGATGGTGATCAGATGAAGATAAGAAGCTCCAGAGATGGTGGAGAGTTTAAAAGAGGGGAAGCAGTCACACTGAACTGCTCTGCTGCAATCTGCACTATCCACCAACTGGAGGTCAGCTGGTTCAGAGATGGCCACGCCCTCGCAGAGTCTGGCCCCGCCCTCCATCTCAGCTGTCTGACTGCAGAGGATTCTGGGAACTACACCTGTGGTTTGAAGAAGAACAAGCACACCCTCTCAGTGCCGTACAGCCTGCACGTGGAGGCTGACGAGGCAGAAGAGGAAGGTATGTTTGATCAGTTTTTATCTGAAGACATTTCCAGACCAGATCCAAACTCAACAAGTCGTCTATATGAACTACAAACTGAATCTAGACCACCTTAAAGCTGTAGTGCGTAGTTCCTGTCGCCCCCATGAGGAATTCTAAGTAATGACAACAACACTGTCGGCGCGTCCACATGATACAAGCCTTCTGTGATCACACCCCTCCCCCCCATCGTCCCCCACACACACACCTCAGTGAGGGGCCTATCTTGAACCTGGCGTGCTGGTCTCACACGGAGGTGTGTTCAGGTGCTTGCTGGTCTTACAGGGAGGTGTGTTCAGGTGCATTCTGGTCTTACAGGGAGGTGTGTTCAGGTGCATTCTAGGCGTGCTGGTCTTACATGGAGGTGTGTTCAGGTGCATTCTGGTCTTACAGGGAGGTGTGTTCAGGTGCATTCTGGGTGTGCTGGTCTTACAGGGAGGTGTGTTCAGGTGCATTCTGGGCGTGCTGGTCTTACAGGGAGGTGTGTTCAGGTTTATTCTACGCGTGCTGGTCTTACATGGAGGTGTGTTCAGGTGCATTCTGGTCTTACAGGGAGGTGTGTTCAGGTGCATTCTGGGCGTGCTGGTCTTACAGGGAGGTGTGTTCAGGTGCATTCTGGGCTTGCTGGTCTTACAGGGAGGTGTGTTCAGGTGCATTCTGGGCTTGCTGGTCTTACAGGGAGGTGTGTTCAGGTGCATTCTGGGTGTGCTGGTCTTACAGGGAGGTGTGTTCAGGTGCATTCTGGGTGTGCTGGTCTTACAGGGAGGTGTGTTCAGGTGCATTCTGGGCGTATTGCTATCTTGAGGCAGTGGGAAGTGATGGCACCATTGACCAACAAAAACCTGGTCTAAAGTCAATAACGCAGCATTTCATTGTTATTTTAACAGAGCATTAGTAAAATGCTCCTAGACTCGTGCACAGCACGTGCACACTATGCTTGTTACACACACGGACGCACAGCAGAGCACACACACACACACACACACACACATGCAGAAGATTACAAATAAAAATATTACAGTACAGCTCCATCATAATAGCAATGCTACAAGGTCCGAACGTGCCTGGCTTTTAAACGCACCTGTGCCAGGCGCTCCACGCCGTGCGCTTAGATTGTTAAAATAGGGCCCATAGTGTGTAATTTCTGTGATCACAGCTGCTGGTAGCCAAGGAGGACACGGAGGATTAAAAAAACATGATGGACTCTTCAGAAGAGGTCGTTATCTTCACTCTAGTTTCTGCTCGGGAAAGTCACCGGACGCCACAATCTTCTGGACATAGTCATACTGAGAAATACAGAGAGAGCTGTGTGGAGCTGATGGTCTTAATTAGCTTTGTAGCAACTCATTTGGCTTGAATGTCATTAACATCAAAAAGTTAAGCACTGAAGCTTTAGACCTGCTGTGATTGGTCTATTTGACGGCTTGTTTTGCAGCAGAACAGTCTGAGAACATCTGAAATGTTATCCTCTTATAAAGCAGCTGAAGCTAACATGTCAGATTGTTACAGAGCAACATGACGTTAGCGGCTTCAAGGTTAAAGTGTTTCCCTGTGACTGTAATCTCACCAGTGTCTCCTGATAATGTCTGATGTGTTCTGCAGGAGGAGGAGGAAGTCTGCCTCTGATCGTTGGTCTGGTGGTCGGGGTCCTGCTGGTTCTCTTCGCTGTTATTCTGGTCGTCTGCATCATCAAAAGGTACTTTAATAAATCTGTCTCCTTGTCTTCGTTATACAGCTAAAATATGTCATGGTGTTGTGTTATTGTGATCACGGTGTTGTGTTATTGTGATCATGGTGTTGTGTTATTGTGATCACGGTGTTGTGTTATTGTGGTCATGGTGTTGTGTTATTGTGGTCACGGTGTTGTGTTATTGTAGTCATGGTGTTGTGTTATTGTGATCATGTTGTTGTGTTATTGTGGTCACGGTGTTGTGTTATTGTGATCACGGTGTTGTGTTATTGTGATCACGGTGTTGTGTTATTGTGGTCATAGTGTTGTGTTATTGTGATCATGGTGTTGTGTTATTGTGATCATGGTGTTGTGTTATTGTGGTCATAGTGTTGTGTTATTGTGATCACGGTGTTGTGTTATTGTGGTCATAGTGTTGTGTTATTGTGATCATGGTGTTGTGTTATTGTGATCACGGTGTTGTGTTATTGTGATCACGGTGTTGTGTTATTGTAGTCATGGTGTTGTGTTATTGTGATCATGTTGTTGTGTTATTGTGGTCACGGTGTTGTGTTATTGTGATCACGGTGTTGTGTTATTGTGATCACGGTGTTGTGTTATTGTGGTCATAGTGTTGTGTTATTGTGATCATGGTGTTGTGTTATTGTGATCATGGTGTTGTGTTATTGTGATCATGGTGTTGTGTTATTGTGATCACGGTGTTGTGTTATTGTGATCACGGTGTTGTGTTATTGTGATCACGGTGTTGTGTTATTGTGGTCATAGTGTTGTGTTATTGTGATCATGGTGTTGTGTTATTGTGGTCATAGTGTTGTGTTATTGTGGTCATGGTGTTGTGTTATTGTGGTCATGGTGTTGTGTTATTGTGATCATGGTGTTGTGTTATTGTGGTCATGGTGTTGTGTTATTGTGGTCATGGTGTTGTGTTATTGTGATCACGGTGTTGTGTTATTGTGGTCACGGTGTAGTGTTATTGTGATCACGGTGTGTTGTGTTATTGTGATCACGGTGTTGTGTTATTGTGATCACGGTGTTGTGTTATTGTGGTCACGGTGTTGTGTTATTGTGATCATGGTGTTGTGTTATTGCGGTCATGGTGTTGTGTTATTGTGGTCATGGTGTTGTGTTATTGTGATCATGTTGTTGTGTTATTGTGGTCATGGTGTTGTGTTATTGTAATCATGGTGTTGTGTTATTGTGATCACGGTGTCGTGTTATTGTGATCACGGTGTTGTGTTATTGTGATCACGGTGTTGTGTTATTGTGATCACGGTGTTGTGTTATTGTGATCACGGTGTTGTGTTATTGTGATCACGGTGTTGTGTTATTGTAGTCATGGTGTTGTGTTATTGTGATCACGGTGTTGTGTTATTGTGATCACGGTGTTGTGTTATTGTAGTCATGGTGTTGTGTTATTGTGATCACGGTGTTGTGTTATTGTGATCACGGTGTTGTGTTATTGTAGTCATGGTGTTGTGTTATTGTGATCACGGTGTTGTGTTATTGTGATCATGGTGTTGTGTTATTGTGATCACGGTGTTGTGTTATTGTGATCATGTTGTTGTGTTATTGTGATCATGGTGTTGTGTTATTGTGATCATGGTGTTGTGTTACTGTGATCATGTTGTTGTGTTATTGTGATCATGGTGTTGTGTTATTGTGATCATGGTGTTGTGTTATTGTGATCATGGTGTTGTGTTATTGTGATCATGGTGTTGTGTTATTGTGATCATGTTGTTGTGTTTGCAGGAAGAGAGCAGCAGGTCTGGATCAGACAGCTGTGGGACGGGACGGGGAACTAAAGGTGAGCGGAGGTCTTTCACTGATTATTTTAGTTTGCAGATGAAGGATCTGTGTGATGAATGAAATAAGATAATATAGACTTTAGTAATCCCACACTGGGGAAATTCCTGCGCTACAGCAGAACAAATGTACACACATCAGAATAACACAAATACACATTAAGTAGACATAGGAGAAAAATATACATAAGGGACCGTTTGGTATTTATGGAATGGACCACCTGAGGAAAATAGGGGAGGGTCATGTCTTTTTATTCTTTGTTGAGGGGAGGGTCATCCAACATTTCAAAGTGGCTTGTTTGGTGCATATTTTTCCATGTAGCTCGTAGTCTCGGCCCTCCTTCGCTACCAGATGGTCTGACCACATACGCAGAGTTTGCTGGGGGGGCAGGGGGAGCTGCCCCCCTGGTGGCTGAAACGGGTAATTTCATTGTTTAAAAAATGAGTCGAATTATTACGTTTGACATGATCAAATATTTTATAAATATCTTAAATAACACAAAACAACTAAATGGTGGTAGGTAATATATTAGATTTCATATACTGCTTAAGTAAAAAAAATATTTTCTGGCTGACGATGGGAGCAGCAGGACGCAAAAACCAAAGTTACTGTTGATAGTCTGGACATCTTACCGCGCCAAGGCTGCAATAAAGGTTTCCTAAATGCCACATTTGATGTCAGCTTACTAATTGGACTTACGTTTATTCCACTTTGTTTAAATGGCGAAGTGGAGGAAGCCTAGTGACGAGCAACCAGTTTGTGTGTTGAATGTTAGGCTACCCAGAGTGCCTTGCTGACTGGTCTCAATATTTAATATTTTTATTTCATGTGAATACTAGTTGACTAGAGGAGTAACTTAGTATTTGAAGTAATGCAAGAAGTGTGTATTTAGTTCCCATGCTTATTGTGTTTCCATAACAATGTTAGTGAGTAGATCTACTGAAATGGCCCCCACACCATAACAATGTTAGTGAGTAGATCTACTGAAATGGCCCCCCCACCATAACAATGTTAGTGAGTTAATCTACTGAAATGCCCCCCCCACCATAACAATGTTAGTGAGATAATCTACTGAAATGGCCCCCACACCATAACAATGTTAGTGAGTTAATCTACTGATATGGCCCCCACACCATAACAATGTTAGTGAGTTAATCTACTGAAATGGCCCCCCCCACCATAACAATGTTAGTGAGTTAATCTACTGAAATGGCCCCCACACCATAACAATGTTAGTGAGTTAATCTGCTGAAATGGCCCCCACACCATAACAATGTTAGTGAGTAGATCTACTGAAATGCCCCCCCCCCACCATAACAATGTTAGTGAGTTAATCTACTGAAATGGCCCCCCCACCATAACAATGTTAGTGAGGTAATCTACTGAAATGGCCCCCCCCACCATAACAATGTTAGTGAGTTAATCTACTGAAATGGCCCCCACACCATAACAATGTTAGTGAGTTAATCTACTGATATGGCCCCCACACCATAACAATGTTAGTGAGTTAATCTACTGAAATGGCCCCCCCCACCATAACAATGTTAGTGAGTTAATCTACTGAAATGGCCCCCACACCATAACAATGTTAGTGAGTTAATCTGCTGAAATGGCCCCCACACCATAACAATGTTAGTGAGTAGATCTACTGAAATGCCCCCCCCCCACCATAACAATGTTAGTGAGTTAATCTACTGAAATGGCCCCCCCACCATAACAATGTTAGTGAGGTAATCTACTGAAATGGCCCCCCCCACCATAACAATGTTAGTGAGTTAATCTACTGAAATGGCCCCCACACCATAACAATGTTAGTGAGGTAATCTACTGAAATGGCCCCCCCACCATAACAATGTTAGTGAGGTAATCTACTGAAATGGCCCCCCCACCATAACAATGTTAGTGAGGTAATCTACTGAAATGGCCCCCACACCATAACAATGTTAGTGAGTAGATCTACTGAAATGGCCCCCCCACCATAACAATGTTAGTGAGTAGATCTACTGAAATGGCCCCCCCACCATAACAATGTTAGTGAGATAATCTACTGAAATGGCCCCCACACCAGAACAATGTTAGTGAGTTAATCTACTGAAATGGCCCCCCCACCATAACAATGTTAGTGAGTAGATCTACTGAAATGGCCCCCCCACCATAACAGAGGAGGGGGGTGTGTAAGGTGAGAATGCAGAGCTTTAGGCACGTATGTCATGGCTGTAAAAATAACCAATGGGAACCTGTATGTCTTTGCCAAGCGCAGACCAGTA
>CM042321.1:1305781-1318281 GCA_023566125.1 Zingel zingel | reverse complement strand
GCTGGTCTTACAGGGAGGTGTGTTCAGGTGCATTCTGGTCTTACAGGGAGGTGTGTTCAGGTGCATTCTGGGCGTATTGCTATCTTGAGGCAGCGGAAAGTGATTGCACCATTGACCAACAAAAACCTGGTCTAAAGTACGATGTTCGTCAATTTAAAAGAACATTTTCCAGCCGAAGAAAGTCTCAGTTAGCCGTACGTTTGTCATGTGACCACTTAGTTTAGTGTGAAACCGCTCAGTGAACTACATCTCTCGTCTTACACAATTTACGTCACTAGCTTGATGCTCAACTTGCTTGCTAGCTAGCTAGCTAGCTTAGCTCTGTTCCACAACACATGTAACGTTATCTTACCTGATGTTTGTTATCCGGTGAAGTGTTTTCAGCAGATAAGCAAAAGAAGGAGCGAGATCCTCTGCTCATTAGAGTAACGTTACATCCCCGGTATGACACCCACAGAGACGTCGTAGCTTCAGCGAGACGTCATCCATGCCACATTGAAGTGTGAAGTCTTTCTAATTACGTGTTGTCACAGTCTTATACTTCAACAGTTTAACAATAAACGGAGACTTTCTTCGTCGAAGAATTATCTTTTAAATTGACGAACATCATATTTGTAATCCATGACCCAATTCAAACGGGATAAAAAAAGGGTAACACTTTATAATAACCATCATTAATAGATGGTAAATTGATGGTTAATTAATCTTTAGTTAATTGTCATTTTACTGTCAGCAAAAAGTCATTCTACTGTTAACATACAATTCAATTATAATTAATATTGTTTACTAATTATTAGTAGGGCTGTTAATTAACAGTTTATTTTTAGGTATTGGGTACTGATTAAAAAAAAGTTTTGTAAATCTTTAAGAAACCATTTTTAAACATCTATAAACCTTACATAGATAGATATAGACCAGATATTCCTAACACTTTGTTAAGGGTTACTAGTTGGTTTGTAAACCATCTATAAACAGTATCTGGATAGTTATTCTAAAGTTGCAACAGATGACTGTAATACCTTGTTTAGTAGTTAAAAAATACTTTAACCATCTATAAACAATATTTAGATAGATAGTTAATACTTTGTCAGTGGATACTAGTTGTTTTTTATTAAATATTTAACAAGGTATTATAGTCATCTGTTGCAACTTTATAATAACTATCCAGATAATGTTCATAGACAATTTACAAACCAACTAGTAACCCTTAAAGTGTTAGGAATATCTGGTCTATATCTATATATGTAATGTTTAAAGACTTTTTAAAAATGGTTTCTTAAAGGTTTACAAACATGTTTTAATCATTACCCGATACCTAATGAGGGATATAATGTGTGTAACAATAAACTGTTAATTAATAATAATTAGTAAACATTATTAATTATAACTTCATTGTTTGTTAACAGTAAAATGACTGTTTGCTGACAGTTAAATGACTATTACTAAAGATTAATTAACTATCAATTTACCATCTATTAATGATGGTTATTATAAAGTGTTACCAAAAAAAGTATTATTATCTCTCCATTGCCTCTCGTTCATATTTTTTTTAAAGATAGGTCCCATTGGGCGGAAGTAGAAGAGCGTGACTTCGGCTCTCTATGACGAAAAGTTTTTCTTTTAATAACTTTTCATCATTAAGGTCTTAAGATGGCACAGACCAAATTTGAAGTTGATCAGATGAAATCTGTAGGAGGAGTTTGTTAAAGTAAGACATGTGGAAATGACCAAAATCACTAACATTTTGAACTTGAACTTGAACTTGAATTTAAAATGGCGGACTTCCTCTTGGGTTAAGGGTATGGGTCCAATGAGCTTTTTTGTACGTCTTCACATGATACATATGTGTACCACGTTTCGTTAGTCTATGTTAAACGCACTGCAGGGGCTGAATTTTTTTTAACTTTTTAGGGGGGTGCTAGCGAGCCATTTTTGTGCGCCTATTCCCGAAACCCTTAAAATACGTAAATGTTCACCAGGTTTGATGCGACTGCCAATTTTGTTGAGTTGTTGAGTATGATAAGCTCCTCAAAAAGGCAATTCATTTGCAATTATAATAATAATTCCTTCAGTTTCAATAGGGCCTTCGCCGCTGTCGGCACTCGGTCTCTAAATATCACAGTGCAGATCTGGCTTTTTAAAGAGAATGGGAGATGATCTCTGATTGGTTGATTGCATGTTACGCCCAAAACACACCTCTGATTAATGAAGACACTAAGTCCAACCCTTTAGAACCATGACCCGGCACACGGACCCTTTTCACTGCCGTCAAACTAGCAGAAGTGGATTTGGACACGCCCTAAACGCTCCTGCACCAGGCGCCTCACGCCGTGACCTCAGATCGTTAGAATAGGACCCTTAATCTATCTAGTCTAATCTAATATAATGTATTAAAAACTAACTCTGTAAATGTATTTTAGATGGTGATCAGATGAAGATAAGAAGCTCCAGAGATGGTGGAGAGTTTAAAAGAGGGGAAGCAGTCACACTGAACTGCTCTGCTGCAATCTGCACTATCCACCAACTGGAGGTCAGCTGGTTCAGAGATGGCCACGCCCTCGCAGAGTCTGGCCCCGCCCTCCATCTCAGCAATCTGACTGCAGAGGATTCTGGGAACTACACCTGTGGTTTGAAGAAGAACAACCGCACCCTCTCAGTGCCGTACAGCCTGCACGTGGAGGCTGACGAGGCAGAAGAGGAAGGTATGTTTGATCAGTTTTTATCTGAAAACATTTCCAGACCAGATCCAAACTCAGCAAGTCGTCTATATGAACTACAAACTGAATCTAGACCACCTTAAAGCTGTAGTGCGTAGTTCCTGTCGCCCCCATGAGGAATTCTAAGTAATGACAACAACACTGTCGGCGCGTCCACATGATACAAGCCTTCTGTGAGCATGCACCCCCCACACACCCATCTCACTGAGGACCCTATCCTGCACCCGGCGCAACGCAAAGCCCCACCGAGGTATCTTTGCTAGTTTAACACCAACGCAGTTGTCAGTTTTCCGTCCACCGCCCACATCGTTTAAACAGCAATGGGCATGCACCCGGTGCAGCACAAAGCCAGGCGCAACTGTCTTTGTTAGTTTAAGACCGACGCAGTTGTCAGCTTCCCGTCCAGCGCCCGCGTCATTTAAATAACAAATGCACCTGCGCCCATCTGTGCGCCCATGGCTGGTCTTACAGGGAGGTGTGTTCAGGTGCATTCTGGGCATGCTGGTCTTACAGGGAGGTGTGTTCAGGTGCATTCTGGGTGTGCTGGTCGTACAGGGAGGTGTGTTCAGGTGCATTCTGGGTGTGCTGGTCTGACGGGGAGGTGTGTTCAGGTGCATTCTGGGCGTGCTGGTCTTACAGGGAGGTGTGTTCAGGTGCATTCTGGGCGTGCTGGTCTTACAGGGAGGTGTGTTCAGGTGCATTCTGGGCATGCTGGTCTTACAGGGAGGTGTGTTCAGTTGCATTCTGGGCGTGCTGGTCTTACAGGGAGGTGTGTTCAGGTGCATTCTGGGCATGCTGGTCTTACAGGGAGGTGTGTTCAGGTGCATTCTGGGTGTGCTGGTCGTACAGGGAGGTGTGTTCAGGTACATTCTGGGCGTGCTGGTCTTACAGGGAGGTGTGTTCAGGTGCATTCTGGGCGTGCTGGTCTTACAGGGAGGTGTGTTCAGGTGCATTCTGGGCGTGCTGGTCTTACAGGGAGGTGTGTTCAGGTGCATTCTGGGCGTGCATGGTCTTACAGGGAGGTGATCTCTGATTGGTTGATTGCATGTTACGCCCAGAACACACCTCTGATTAATGAAGACACCAAGTCCAACCCTTTAGAACCATGACCCGGCACACGGACCCTTTTTTCAGCCGTCAAACTAGCAGAAGTGGATTTGGACACGCCCTAAACACAGCTGTACCAGGCGCTTCACGCCGTGCGATTAGGTCATTAAAATAGGGCCCTAAAGCTTTAGACCTGCTGTGATTGGTCTATTTGACGGCTTGTTTTGCAGCAGAACAGTCTGAGAACATCTGAAATGTTATCCTCTTATAAAGCAGCTGAAGCTAATATGTCAGATTGTTACAGAGCAACATGACGTTAGCGGCTTCAAGGTTAAAGTGTTTCCCTGTGACTGTAATCTCACCAGTGTCTCCTGATAATGTCTGATGTGTTCTGCAGGAGGAGGAGGAAGTCTGCCTCTGATCGTTGGTCTGGTGGTCGGGGTCCTGCTGGTTCTCTTCGCTGTTATTCTGGTCGTCTGCATCATCAAAAGGTACTTTAATAAATCTGTCTCCTTGTCTTCGTTATACAGCTTATATATATATTATATCAACACGTTCTCACACCCATCTTGTAAAATGAGGAAGTTTGGTCAGGTGCCTTTGTCGTTCTTATTGATGCTAAAAGTCTCCTTTAGCGCTATAAGTAAACGTGCTTGGTCGGGACTATTGCCGTCCCTTTAGCGCTATAAGTAAACGCGCTTGGTCGGGACTATCGCCGTCCCTTTAGCGCTATAAGTGAACGCGCTTGGTCGGGACTATTGCCGTCCCTTTAGCGCTATAAGTAAACGCGCTTGGTCGGGACTATCGCCGTCCCTTTAGCGCTATAAGTAAACGCGCTTGGTCGGGACTATTGCCGTCCCTTTAGCGCTATAGGTAAACGCGCTTGGTCGGGACTATCGCCGTCCCTTTAGCGCTATAAGTAAACGCACTTGGTCGGGACTATTGCCGTCCCTTTAGCGCTATAAGTAAACGCGCTTGGTCGGGACTATCGCCGTCCCTTTAGCGCTATAGGTAAACGCGCTTGGTCGGGACTATCGCCGTCCCTTTAGCGCTATAAGTAAACGCGCTTGGTCGGGACTATTGCCGTCCCTTTAGCGCTATAAGTAAACGCGCTTGGTCGGGACTATTGCCGTCCCTTTAGCGCTATAAGTAAACGCGCTTGGTCGGGACTATTGCCGTCCCTTTAGCGCTATAAGTAAACGCGCTTGGTCGGGACTATCGCCGTCCCTTTAGCGCTATAAGTTAACGTGCTTGGTCGGGACTATTCCCGTCCCTTTTGATGCAGTTATGTTAAGGAAAGGGTCGTGGGTGGGCGTATGGTTCTGTGACACGCCGGAGGAAAGTAAAAAGCGACTATAACAAGCGTGACATGCGGGACGTGAACCCCGCTATCCTGGGTGAAAGTCCTGTGTTTGAGAGTAGTAGAGTAGTAGGCTAGTAGGCTAACATTATGTTTGGAGTGGATGATGAGCGCAAGACACCGAAATGGATGCAAATAAGATTCTGAATGGAAAGTTTACTTTAAAAAAGTTGCACTAATGGTTCCATTGACAAGACCAACGTGATCTGTGTGTTTTGTCGTTGTGAACTGAGCTATCATTGCAGCACATCCAGTCAGTCACAGCTGACGGCCAAGCACACAGCTGACGGCCAAGCACACAGCCGACGGCCAAGCACACAGCTGACGGCCAAGCACACAGCTGACGGCCAAGCACATGGCCAAGCACACAACTGACGGCCAAGCACACAGCTGATGGCCAGGCAAACAGCTGACGGCCAAGCACACAACTGACGGCCAAGCACATGGCCAAGCACACAACTGACGGCCAAGCACACAGCTGATGGCCAGGCAAACAGCTGACGGCCAAGCACACAGCTGACGGCCAAGCACACAGCTGACGGCCAAGCACACAGCTGACGGCCAAGCACACAGCTGACGGACCAAAGTGATCTGTGTGTTTTGTCGTTGTGAACTGAGCTATCATTGCAGCACGTCCAGTCAGTCACAGCTGATGGCCAAACACAATTAATTGCAATTAATTGCGAGTTAACTATGACATTAATGTGATTAATTGCAATTAGATATTTTGTGGTCATGGTGTTGTGTTTGTTATTGTGATCATGGTGTTGTGTTATTGTAGTCATGGTGTTGTGTTATTGTGGTCATGGTGTTGTGTTATTGTGATCATGGTGTTGTGTTATTGTGATCATGGTGTTGTGTTATTGTGATCATGGTGATCATGGTGTTGTGTTATTGTGATCATGGTGTTGTGTTATTGTGATCATGGTGTTGTGTTATTGTGGTCATGGTGTTGTGTTATTGTAGTCACGGTGTTGTGTTATTGTGATCACGGTGTTGTGTTATTGTGGTCATGGTGTTGTGTTATTGTGATCATGGTGTTGTGTTATTGTGATCATGGTGTTGTGTTATTGTGGTCATGGTGTTGTGTTATTGTGATCATGGTGTTGTGTTATTGTGGTCATGGTGTTGTGTTATTGTGATCATGGTGTTGTGTTATTGTGGTCATGGTGTTGTGTTATTGTAGTCATGGTGTTGTGTTATTGTGATCATGGTGTTGTGTTATTGTGGTCATGGTGTTGTGTTATTGTAGTCACGGTGTTGTGTTATTGTGATCACGGTGTTGTGTTATTGTGGTCACGGTGTTGTGTTATTGTGATCACGGTGTTGTGTTATTGTGATCACGGTGTTGTGTTATTGTGGTCATGGTGTTGTGTTATTGTGATCACGGTGTTGTGTTATTGTGATCACGGTGTTGTGTTATTGTGGTCACGGTGTTGTGTTATTGTGATCACGGTGTTGTGTTATTGTGATCACGGTGTTGTGTTATTGTGATCACGGTGTTGTGTTATTGTGGTCATGGTGTTGTGTTATTGTGATCATGGTGTTGTGTTATTGTGATCATGGTGTTGTGTTATTGTGGTCATGGTGTTGTGTTATTGTGATCATGGTGTTGTGTTATTGTGATCATGGTGTTGTGTTATTGTGATCATGGTGATCATGGTGTTGTGTTATTGTGATCATGGTGTTGTGTTATTGTGATCATGGTGTTGTGTTATTGTGGTCATGGTGTTGTGTTATTGTGATCATGGTGTTGTGTTTGCAGGAAGAGAGCAGCAGGTCTGGATCAGACAGCCGTGGGACGGGACGGGGAACAAAAGGTGAGCGGAGGCTGATCACCGATTATTTTAGTTTGCAGATGAAGGATCTGTCTCAAGAGTCTCTCTTTCTTTGTCTCTTCCTGTCTTTCTTCATCTCTTCCTGTCTTTCTTCATCTCTTTCTGTCTTTCTTCATCTCTTTCTGTCTTTCTTCATCTCTTTCTGTCTTTCTTCATCTCTTTCTGTCTGGTTTTCAGCACTCTGATAAGATCTACAGTGACGACTTCCTGCCGCCTGCTGAGCAGCAGGGACCCAGCAGCGCTGTGGAGGAAGTCAGCTACGCCTCGGTCCAGTTCAAACACAAGAAGCAGGCCAGGTATGGAGGCTGCTAAACATGGCCCTGTTCATACCTTCAGACTTTGGTATTTTCAACATGGACCCTATTGAACAAAACTCTTTGAACTGGGTCCAGTAATCAGTCAGCGTCCACTAAAAGTTCTGTTGTTGCTGCTGACAGACTCAGATTATTATTCTAAGTGTCTGAGAACAGTACTAGCGTACTTAGCGTGTATAGAGCCAGCATATCTCCACCAGACTCCATGTAAATAATCAGGACTTTTAGCGTGTATAGAGCCAGCATATTTCCACCAGACTCCATGTAAATAATCAGCACTTTTAGCGTGTATAGAGCCAGCATATTTCCACCAGACTCCATGTAAATAATCAGGACTTTTAGCGTGTATAGAGCCAGCATATTTCCACCAGACTCCATGTAAATAATCAGTACTTTTAGCATGTATAGAGCCAGCATATTTCCACCAGACTCCATGTAAATAATCAGGACTTTTAGCGTGTATAGAGCCAGCATATTTCCACCAGACTCCATGTAAATAATCAGGACTTTTAGCGTGTATAGAGCCAGCATATTTCCACCAGACTCCATGTAAATAATCAGGACTTTTAGTGTGTATAGAGCCAGCATATCTCCACCAGACTACATGTAAATAATCAGTACTTTTAGCGTGTATAGAGCCGGCATATCTCCACATGTAAATGGGTGAATTAAGGCTTTATTCCAACCAAACCAGAGAGGTGATTGTTGGAACAGTGGAAAGATGAACCAAGACGGCTTTTGATAGTTTGATTTAGTTTCTGTCCACTTTGAATGAAGTGTGTTTTACGATGATAAAAGTAGTGATTATTTACATGGAGTCTGGTGGGTTTGACACTGACTGGTGCTATACATCTGTCATGTAGGGTTACATTACAGCGTGTTCCTTGTTTTAATACTGCATACATAGAGTCCAGGTTGGGAAAAACTCATCTTCTGTTTGATATTTATTCATTTTCAGACCGGCGGAGGAGGTGGAGGACTCCATCATCTACAGCGCTGTAGCCAGAACAGGCTGAAGACAAACGCCATGATGGCAGATCAACTTTTTAATTATTTTAATGTTTTTATTTAATTTTTAGATTGGTGTGTTTTACCCAAGGGCATAACTTGGGGTTCAACATTGGGGGGTGGTTGAGATCTCCAACCATCTAGGGAGGTCCCGGGACACGTTTGCATGGATTTTCAAAAAAATGACAAAAAAGCCCAAAAGACTTTGGAAAAAAAAACTTTAAAAAAGAGACAAAAATGTCGACAAAAATTGTCAAATTTCTTTTTAAAAAAGAGACAAAATGTCGACATAATTGGCCCAAAAAAAGGCAACAAAAATGTCGAAATATTTGCCAAAATTTCTTTTAAAAAGCACCTGTTATGACTCTGGTCATATTGTTTTCTTTTTGGTTTGCTCTGTGTACTGTGTTCAATTTCACATGCCTGATAGGGGTGTGCCATAGCTGTAAGAGGATTGGTGGAGAGGTTCTAGGCCCAAAGCTGGGATTGGCTGCAGCTGGGGAACCACCCATATATAAGGAGCCAAGATGGCGGCCGTTGGGGGGGCAGCAGACATTCCTCGTCCTCCTCATCTCCCAAACGGCCACACTTTTGCTTCGTGTAACTTTGGTTAAGATTAGATATTGTTTGGGTTTGTTTGGTAAGGGTGGACCGCCAGGTGTGTTAATCTTGTCTTCTCCTGTATTGTTAGTTAGGGAGGTAAGTCTTTTGTTATTGGTTTGGCCCTTTTGTTTGTTAGGTTAGTGTATCTTCTAGTTAGAATTGCTTTGTTTGTTTCTTTTGGTGGTAGGTCACCCTGAAGCTTTGTACCTATATGTTATATATGTCTATTTTTGTTCTCTGTAAAATAAATAAGTTTGTCATTATCTAAACCAATTGTTTGTGGCTACTTGGGAGACGGGGAAGATGGGGCCTTTCCATATTACGTCCTAGGCACCCCTAGACTGGGGCGTAACGGCGCCAAAAACATTTAAAAGGATCAAGATCTTTGGAAAAAGCCCAGTTTTATTATTGGGGGGTGGTTCTAACCATATACACCTGTGATTTCATCTGTCCCGTCTTTCCTTGTATATGTATATGTGTATATTAATCAGAATCAGAAAGGGCTTTATTGCCAAGTACGTGTGGTGACTTTTAATAGTGATGCTGTGATGCTGTATGAAGAGGAATCCGCCGACACTGTTCTTGATTATAAAGGGTTTTATTACAATTCAAGATTTTCAGCATCCTTTTGAACCAACTCCTGCAGAGAGCTTGGAGAACAACCAACCCAATTCTTCCAATAAGTCGTTCTGCCTTTTCTTTGTGTGCATATAGTATATATTCTGTGCATTGCATTAACATGATTGGGTCAGAACTGACCAATGATACCTTCTTATCTGGCACATCCCCAAATAAGGACTCTTCTGTCCAAGAGGACTCTTCTGCTCATGTTAACAGTTTCCAGATGTTTCAGTAGAAGTAGGGAAAGGGTCAAAGGAATCCCTTACAAAAAATCTTAAGTACAAATGTATATAAAGTAATGAACTGTTCAGATACGACATTTGTTACACATACAAGGAATTTGTCATGGTGCTGTTGGTGCATGTCAAACATTCAAATATAAGAAGGATGAAAATAATATAAACAATATAAATATAAACATATACACAGAATGTATTAATAACGATAAAATAATATAAGTTAAATAGTAGTAAAAAGGAATGCTACAGCAGAGTAGGTACAGTGGCATGAGGAGCCCAAGGTGGGGTGTGGAGAGAGTCAGGGGGGGGGGGGGTCCGGGCCTTGTTGATAAGGCTAGTGGCGGAGGGGGAAAAGCTGTTCATGGGGCGTGTTGTTTTGGTCCTGATGGACCTCAGCCTCCTGCCAGAGGGGAGGGGCTCAAAGACTTTGTGTCCGGGGTGGGGGGGATCAGTTACAATCTTTCCAGCACGCTTCAGAGTCCTGGTGGCGTAAAGGTCCTGGAGCGGCGGCAGATTGCAGCCAATCACCTTCTCTGCTGACCGAATGACAAGGTGCAGTCTGCCCTTGTCCTTGGCAGTGGCAGCAGCGTACCAGATGGTGATGGAGGATGTGAGAGCAGTCTGCCCTTGTCCTTGGCAGTGGCAGCAGCGTACCAGATGGTGATGGAGGATGTGAGAGCAGTCTGCCCTTGTCCTTGGCAGTGGCAGCAGCGTACCAGATGGTGATGGAGGATGTGACAGCAGTCTGCCCTTGTCCTTGGCAGTGGCAGCAGCGTACCAGATGGTGATGGAGGATGTGAGAGCAGTCTGCCCTTGTCCTTGGCAGTGGCAGCAGCGTACCAGATGGTGATGGAGGATGTGAGAGCAGTCTGCCCTTGTCCTTGGCAGTGGCAGCAGCGTACCAGATGGTGATGGAGGATGTGAGAGCAGTCTGCCCTTGTCCTTGGCAGTGGCAGCAGCGTACCAGATGGTGATGGAGGATGTGAGAACAGTCTGCCCTTGTCCTTGGCAGTGGCAGCAGCGTACCAGATGGTGATGGAGGATGTGAGAGCAGTCTGCCCTTGTCCTTGAGAGTGGCAGCAGCGTACCAGATGGTGATGGAGGATGTGAGAGCAGTCTGCCCTTGTCCTTGGCAGTGGCAGCAGCGTACCAGATGGTGATGGAGGTCGTGAGAGCAGTCTGCCCTTGTCCTTGGCAGTGGCAGCAGCGTACCAGATGGTGATGGAGGTCGTGAGAGCAGTCTGCCCTTGTCCTTGGCAGTGGCAGCAGCGTACCAGATGGTGATGGAGGATGTGAGAGCAGACTGCCCTTGTCCTTGGCAGTGGCAGCAGAGTACCAGATGGTGATGGAGGATGTGAGAGCAGTCTGCCCTTGTCCTTGGCAGTGGCAGCAGCGTACCAGATGGTGATGGAGGATGTGAGAGCAGTCTGCCCTTGTCCTTGGCAGTGGCAGCAGCGTACCAGATGGTGATGGAGGATGTGAGGATGGACTCAATGATGGCTGTGTAGAAGTGCACCATCATTGTCTTTGGCAGGTTGAATTTCTTCAGCTGCCGCAGGAAGTACATCCTCTGTTTTGCTTCTATGTATCTGTGTATATTATTATTTCATCTTGTTTCGGTGACAGTTTCTCTGGTTTTGTTTGTGTGTGTGTGTGTGTGTGTGTGTGTGTGTGTATGTGTGTTCTTGTTTAACTGTATTCGTGGGGTCCAAAAACCGGGAGTCCAGTATACTTGTGGGGTCCGACCAGCTTTGTGGGGCCAAAATGCTGGAGCCCACAAGGTTAAAGGTCTGTTTGAGGTTAAGACTTGGTTTTAGGATTAGGGTTAGAATTAGGTTATGGTTAGGGTGAGGGTAAGGGTTAAGGTTAGGCATCTAGTGGTGATGGTTAAGGTTAGGGTAAGGGGCTAGGGAATGCATTATGTCAATGACGGGTCCCCACAAAGATAGTGAGACGCACTATGTGTGTGTGTGTCTCTGTGTGTGTGTCTCTGTGTGTGTGTGTGTGTGTGTGTGTGTGTGTGTGTGTGTGTCTGTGTGTGTGTGTCTCTCTCTGTGTGTGTGTGTGTGTGTGTGTGTCTGTGTGTGTGTGTGTGTGTCTCTGTGTGTGTGTCTCTCTCTGTGTGTGTGTGTGTGTCTCTGTGTGTGTGTGTGTGTGTGTGTGTGTGTGTGTATCTGTGTGTGTGTGTGTCTCTGTGTGTGTGTGTGTGTGTGTGTGTGTGTGTGTCTCTGTGTGTGTGTGTGTGTGTGTGTGTGTATCTGTGTGTGTCTCTGTGTGTGTGTGTGTGTGTGTGTCTCTGTGTGTGTGTGTGTGTGTGTGTGTGTGTGTGTGTGTGTGTGTGTGTGTCTCTGTGTGTGTGTGTGTGTGTGTGTGTGTGTGTGTCTGTGTGTGTGTGTCTCTCTCTGTGTGTGTGTGTGTGTGTCTGTGTGTGTGTGTGTGTCTCTGTGTGTGTGTCTCTCTCTGTGTGTGTGTGTGTGTGTGTGTGTCTCTGTGTGTGTGTGTGTGTGTGTGTGTGTGTGTGTGTGTGTGTGTGTATCTGTGTGTGTGTGTGTCTCTGTGTGTGTGTGTGTGTGTGTGTGTGTCTCTGTGTGTGTGTGTGTGTGTGTATCTGTGTGTGTCTCTGTGTGTGTGTGTGTGTGTGTGTGTGTCTCTGTGTGTGTGTGTGTGTGTGTGTGTGTGTGTGTGTGTGTCTCTGTGTGTGTGTGTGTGTGTGTGTGTGTATCTGTGTGTGTCTCTGTGTGTGTGTGTGTGTG
>CM042321.1:1293281-1300781 GCA_023566125.1 Zingel zingel | reverse complement strand
ATAGTTCCCATAAAGCTCAGCTGCTGAAACTGAGCCGCCGCTCTACTCCTCTCTGCTGGACTCAGTGGCCGCTTTATTAGGTACACCTGTGTCTTTTGCTACGTGCACGCCTGGCGTCCACGCTATCCGTGTTTCCGAGCCCCTAAAACGGAGACGTTTTGGGTTTGAAAACGGCGAGGTTGCTTTGTGGTCTGGACGGACACAACTGGAGACATTTGGAAACGAGGACGCTGGCGCCAACGTTATCCTTCTGATCGACAGATAGAAAGATAGTAGGGCTGTGCAATGAATCGAAATGTAATCATGATTATGATTTCGGCTCCCAGTGATCACTGAATAATCGAGAATAATTATTATTTTGCTCGTTACGTTTCACAAAAATGTCACAATTGTATGTTTTTTACTGTTGATTTATTTAACTTTTCACAGTTTTTGAAGTTCAGTAACTGCAACATCTTTCCAGAAGTCAACGAGGAACCGTGTTAAATTATCGCGATTTCAATATTGACCGAAATAATCGTGATTATATTAATAGATAGATACTTTATTCATCCCGAGGGAAATGATATCAGGCTCACCCCAGAGGGTCAGAGGATCTGGGAGCTGGACCACGTTTAATTTGGGTCTGACGTTCAGACCAGAAAGCATGGAGTTCAAGCCTTTCTTCAGCCTCTTCTGTCTCCAACAGTCGAGAAGCATTTAGACATGATGTAAACACATGATGTCATCACATGATGTAATCACATGATGTCATCACATGATGTCATCACATGATGTATACACATGATGTAAACGCATGATGTCATCACATGATGTAAACACATGTCATCACATGATGTAAACACATGATGTAATCACATGATGTCATCACATGATGTAAACACATGATGTAATCACATGATGTAAACACATGATGTAATCATGTAATCACATGATGTAATCACATGATGTCATCACATGATGTAAACACATGATGTAAACACATGATGTCATCACATGATGTATACACATGATGTAAACACATGATGTCATCACACAATGTCATCACATGATGTAAACACACGATGTCATCACATGATGTAAACACATGATGTCATCACACGATGTCATCACATGATGTAAACACATGTCATCACATGATGTCAACACATGATGTCATCACATGATGTCAACACATGTCATCACATGATGTCATCACATGATGTAAACACATGATGTCATCTGAAAACTGCTGCCCTGATTAAACACAATGCAGCTGATCTCAGCTGCTATTCTGTCTGAACGGACATTTCTAAATGACCCCAAACTTTTATATACAGTATAAAGTATATATATCATACTATGTATAGATTATATGCCGTATATATTCATTACACACACTGTCGTTTACAGTTTCCTCCTCTGAGCTTTTCCTGTCGTCATGCTTAAACTGACTAACCTGTGGAGGCAGCGAGCATGCTGGGTAATGTGTTCCAGCTGCCAGTCGGGGAAACTGAAGATCATCAGAAAAGACAGAAACACAGCGAGGCGGCTGCTGTCACAGAGACAGATCAGAGATGAAAACTTCTTCCATTATAACACACAACGTCTACATTTACGTGCACGTAACGTTCCACTTTTTACTCGTATTCTACAAAAGGTAATAGTCCTCCGAGCTGTTCCATGAATGACGTCATAATGAATAATATAAATAATAATATAGACAAAAACACTGAACATCAAGGCAGCTAAAAGGAGCAGAATAAAAATAGTAAAAAGCGACACACATATATATATATATATATATATATAATCAAACGAAAAGGTCCAAAAACTTTGTGTGTGTGTGTGTGTGTGTGTGTGTGTGTGTGTGTGTGTGTGTCTGTGTCTGTGTGTGTGTCTGTGTGTGTGTGTCTGTGTGTGTGTGTCTGTGTCTGTCTGTGTGTGTGTCTGTCTGTGTGTGTGTCTCTCTGTCTGTGTGTGTGTGTGTCTCTGTCTGTGTGTGTCTCTGTCTGTGTGTGTGTGTGTCTCTGTCTGTGTGTGTGTGTGTGTGTGTGTGTGTGTCTGTCTCTGTGTGTGTGTGTGTGTGTGTGTGTGTGTGTCTGTGTGTGTGTGTGTGTCTGTGTGTGTGTGTGTGTGTGTGTCTCTCTGTGGTAAATGTGTAAAGTTTGAGCTTCATGTGGTGTTGTGTTTTCCAGAAATATAACGCTGACTATGACTTGTCGGCGAAGGAGGGAGCAGACAGCCTGGCCTTCATCTCTCTGCTGGAGGAGAAGCTCAGACCTGCCCTGGTGAGAAACTAACGCACACGTTGAACACGTTAACATGTAGAGCTGGGACAATACGCCCATTTCCCGATTGGATTTGGTGACTGATGGGAACAACAATCTGGGACATTGGTCCATTATTAAGCAAGAAACAAGCTACAATGTCAGTTAACGGGGGCATTGTAGCTTGTTGCTGATAGACTCAGATTATTATTCTAAGAGTCTGACAACATTATGAAAGGATCCCTACAGAGATAGACCTTTTAGTTAAAGAGGAAGATCCTTTTAGTTTAACATGAAACAGCCCCGAAATCACCATCACCAAACTTCACCAGACTCCATGTAAATAATCAGTACTTTTAGCGTGTATAGAGCCAGCATATCTCCACCAGACTCCATGTAAATAATCAGGACTTTTAGCGTGTATAGAGCCAGCATATTTCCACCAGACTCCATGTAAATAATCAGGACTTTTAGTGTGTATAGAGCCAGCATATTTCCACCAGACTCCATGTAAATAATCAGGACTTTTAGCGTGTATAGAGCCAGCATATTTCCACCAGACTCCATGTAAATAATCAGGACTTTTAGCGTGTATAGAGCCCAGAACACACCGGCACAGAACACACCGAACAGACTCGAGTCACCGACCTCGCCAGACGGTCAGACGGCCGTTTATCTGGTATCGGTATCGGAAAGTACTGGAGTTAATGCACCGATCCGATACCACGTAATAAAGTCAAACTGCAGAATAAAAGAAAGTTCTGCAGCGTTCATTGTTCATATTTCACAAATAGTTTAACCTGAGCCAGACCGACAACAAAGATAGAAATCATATCACATCCATACAGGGATAGTAGTATACAGCTGTTATACATCATATCATCCATACAGGGATAGTAGTATACAGCTGTTATACATCATATAATCCATACAGGGGTAGTAGTATACAGCTGTTATACATCATATCATCCATACAGGGATAGTAGTATACAGCTGTTATACATCATATCATCATACAGGGATAGTAGTATACAGCTGTTATACATCATATCATCCATACAGGGATAGTAGTATACAGCTGTTATACATCATATCATCATACAGGGATAGTAGTATACAGCTGTTATACATCATATCATCCATACAGGGATAGTAGTATACAGCTGTTATACATCATATCACATCATACAGGGATAGTAGTATACAGCTGTTATACATCATATCATCATACAGGGATAGTAGTATACAGCTGTTATACATCATATCATCCATACAGGGATAGTAGTATACAGCTGTTATACATCATATCATCATACAGGGATAGTAGTATACAGCTGTTATACATCATATCATCATACAGGGATAGTAGTATACAGCTGTTATACATCATATCATCCATACAGAGATAGTAGTATACAGCTGTTATATATCATATCATCCATACAGGGATAGTAGTATACAGCTGTTATACATCATATCACATCATACAGGGATAGTAGTATACAGCTGTTATACATCATATCATCATACAGGGATAGTAGTATACAGCTGTTATACATCATATCATCCATACAGGGATAGTAGTATACAGCTGTTATACATCATATCATCCATACAGGGATAGTAGTATACAGCTGTTATACATCATATCATCATACAGGGATAGTAGTATACAGCTGTTATACATCATATCATCATACAGGGATAGTAGTATACAGCTGTTATACATCATATCATCCATACAGGGATAGTAGTATACAGCTGTTATACATCATATCATCATACAGGGATAGTAGTATACAGCTGTTATACATCATATCATCCATACAGGGATAGTAGTATACAGCTGTTATACATCATATCATCATACAGGGATAGTAGTATACAGCTGTTATACATCATATCATCATACAGGGATAGTAGTATACAGCTGTTATACATCATATCACATCATACAGGGATAGTAGTATACAGCTGTTATACATCATATCACATCATACAGGGATAGTAGTATACAGCTGTTATACATCATATCATCATACAGGGATAGTAGTATACAGCTGTTATACATCATATCATCCATACAGGGATAGTAGTATACAGCTGTTATACATCATATCATCATACAGGGATAGTAGTATACAGCTGTTATACATCATATCATCCATACAGGGATAGTAGTATACAGCTGTTATACATCATATCATCATACAGGGATAGTAGTATACAGCTGTTATACATCATATCATCATACAGGGATAGTAGTATACAGCTGTTATACATCATATCACATCATACAGGGATAGTAGTATACAGCTGTTATACATCATATCATCATACAGGGATAGTAGTATACAGCTGTTATACATCATATCATCATACAGGGATAGTAGTATACAGCTGTTATACATCATATCATCCATACAGGGATAGTAGTATACAGCTGTTATACATCATATCATCATACAGGGATAGTAGTATACAGCTGTTATACATCATATCATCCATACAGGGATAGTAGTATACAGCTGTTATACATCATATCATCATACAGGGATAGTAGTATACAGCTGTTATACATCATATCATCATACAGGGATAGTAGTATACAGCTGTTATACATCATATCATCATACAGGGATAGTAGTATACAGCTGTTATAACATATTAAAATATCAGACACACTGGTATCGGATCAGTACTCGGTATCGGCCGATACGTAAGTTCAGGTATCAGAATCGGTAATGGAAGCAGAAAATGGTATCGGACCATCTGTATTTTCAGTGTCTGTGTGTCGTAGATCTA
This sequence comes from Zingel zingel, assembly GCA_023566125.1. NCBI lineage: Eukaryota > Metazoa > Chordata > Actinopteri > Perciformes > Percidae > Zingel > Zingel zingel. Next base: position 1,295,727 of record CM042321.1, on the reverse strand, counting down.
CACGTTCTGGGTGGAGCCGAAGAACTACGTGGACGTGACTCGCCGCTGGTACGCGGAGCACCTGCCCTTCCCGCTGAACTTCTTCCTGCCCGGGCGCATGCAGCGGCGCCGGCTGGAGACACTGCAGCTGCTGCGAGGAGACCAGAGCCTGGAGGCCGGGGACGAGCTGGAGAAAGAGGTGAGAACACACTACCCAGCATGCTCGCTGCCTCCACGCTGCGGCAGGTTAGTCAGAAACCAAGACGGCAGGAGAAGCTCAGAGGAGGAAATGCTAACACTTAGCTTTTGATGTTTCTGTAACTTTTACAAGCAGTTTTGTCTCCTTTTCCGGACACCTTTGGTGCTTTTTCAACATTTCTGCTGTTTTTTTGGCGTATTTGTTGCCTTAATGTATACTGTATCATTCACAAGTTGTTAACCACTCCACAGCACACAGATATTTACTTTCTATCTTTTCTTTAATAGAACATGTTGAACAGATGATGGATCACTATGAAATAGAACTATATCAATGACTCCTGGTGTGGGACATTCACACACATCTAAAGGTCAATGTTAGAACCATTTCCTTCTCTTCACGTCCAATATCAACTAAAGAAATGTGATCTGGGTTGTTGGTGTGGTCCCTCCACGCCCTACTCTTTCCTTGCAGCTGTTGCATATTGCAAACTTGTTATCTTCTGCACACACGCTGAAGAACCCCAAACAGCTGACATGTTGCAGGTTAATTCACCAGGTTCCTACATGTGGGAGAATAGCGCCGACACGCCTTCACACCGCGAGCGGGTACCCGCCACACACGGCGGAGAAGTTGAGAGAAAGGAAGAAGAGAGCGTGCTGTGGCGTCCGTGTGTGCGTGCGTCCTTGAGAACTGTAACTGGTAGAACTTATGTTGGCAGTTAATTGGAGCGTTGACCGGCATGAAAGGAGAATTCAGGTCAATTCCAACCCGTAGCTCTGCTGTGTGTAAATGTGGAGAGCTGTCAGTAGCAAGAAAAACTAAACCAATCAGTGCTGCCTACACCGTGTTAGCCTTCTGCTAGCGTTAGCACCCAACAGGCTTAAACAGGGCAAGTTTTAAACGTGCTTTTAGCCTCTAAACATGCTCCAAATGTCATTATAAGTGCCTACCCATGTGCAGAGATTCCTTCTGAGGGAACACAGTGAATCTGACTGGAATATTGGGTTGTATGAGTTCAACAATCGACTAGTGTGGACTTGACTGGAAAAATGGAAATAAACAGAGGTATGTGCTGGCTGGATTAACACAACTTTTAAGCCTTTCTGTCACATCTCCTGCAGTCAGATTCACTGTGTTCCCTCAGAAGGAATCACTGCACATGTGTAGGCACTTGGAATGACATTTGGAGCACGTTTAGAGGCTAAAAGCACGTTTAAAACTTGCCCTGTTTAAGCCTGTTGGGTGCTAACGCTAGCAGGAGGATAGCACGGTGTAGGCAGCACCGATTTGTTCAGTTTTTCTTTCTACTGACAGCACTACGTGATCACAAACGATAGAGCTACGGGTTGGAATTGACCGGAATTCTCCTTTAAGTCGGCATATGTCAGACTGACCTGCCGGTCGCCGGTCATGGCCGAGCACGTGAAAACCGGCCGTTCTAACGGTGCATCCCTACAAAATCAAAATGCAATATTAGATCCGTTCTTTTGGACCAAAAGAGGATATTTGCTGATTATTATCTGCAGTACGGCGGTCAAAGTTTCCACATTTGTGCAGAAACATTCGGGGGATGTTTGTAATACAGAGCTGACAGTGAAATATGTGAACCGTAGTGTCTGGGAAGCTCTTGTTCCGTGTGTCTGCTGAGTTTCTGCTCTGACGGGAACACATGTGTGTTTAATGGGCTGTAGGAACATCCCGACATGCAGCAGCAACAGTTTTCCGTCTCGTCTCCGTGAAGTGGTTTGGAACGAACTCACAGGGGAAGGGAAAATGTGTGGAGCGGGTTGCTTTTCAGTTTTTTTTCTGTAGGAAAAGTGTGGTTATGGAAGAGCGAGTGGAAACGGGTCGGAGGGCAGAAGAAGCTGGTTAAAGAGCGATTTGTTTCTGTCGGCATGAAGACTTCTCAGTCAGGGTGACGTTTGTATTTCCTGAAATGTTTCCGTCTGTTTGAGTCTCTGAGTTCAGCAGAAACAGCTGCTCCTCCTCAGCTACTACGGCACTCCTCTCGCTGTGGCACCGCTAACACGGGGTGTTCTCACAGCCTTTTTAGGTGGCGTTTTTGTCGCCTTTATCTGCATTTTTGTCTGCTTTTTGGGCGCTTATTTTCAGCGTTTCGGTAGCTTTTTCATGGCTTGAGAGAGTGAAAAGGAAAGTGATCATATGAGATGTGGTGCAAAGCTCCACAAGAGTCTGATCTGGTGTCCAAACGGTTTTTACTGTGAAACTTTAGTAAACGTCAACAACTGTGTATGAACACGTGTG
>CM042321.1:1278281-1283281 GCA_023566125.1 Zingel zingel | reverse complement strand
CATTAATAGACCAATATATATATACACTAATAGTTTCAGATTATTCATTAATAGACCTATATATATACACTATTAGTTTCAGATTATTCATTAATAGACCTATATATACACTATTAGTTTCAGATTATTCATTAATAGGCCTATATATATATATATATATGCCTATATATATATATATATATATATATATATATATATATATATATATATGCCTATATATATATATATATATATATATATATATATATATATAGGCCTATATATATATATATATATATGCCTATATATATATATATATATATATATATGCCTATATATATATATATATATATATATATATATGCCTATATATATATATATATATATATATATGCCTATATATATATATATATATATATATATATATATATATATATATATATATATATATATAGGCCTATATATATATATATATATATATATATATATATATATATATAGGCCTATATATATATATATATATATATATATAGGCCTATATATATATATATATATATATGCCTATATATATATATATATATATATATATATATATATATATATAGGCCTATATATATATATATATATATATATATATATAGGCCTATATATATATATATATATATATATAGGCCTATATATATATATATATATATATATATATATATATATATATATATATATATATATAGGCATATATATATATATATATATATATATATATATATATATATATATATATATATAGGCCTATATATATATATATATATATATATATATATATAGGCCTATATATATATATATATATATATATATATATATATATATATATATATATATAGGCCTATTAGTTTCAGATTATTCATTAATAGGCCTATATATATATATATATATATATATATATATATATATATATATATATATGCCTATATATATATATATATATATATATGCCTATATATATATATATATATATATATATATATATATATATATATATATATATATAGGCCTATATATATATATATATATATATATATATATATATATATATATAGGCCTATTAGTTTCAGATTATTCATTAATAGGCCTATATATATATATATATATATATATATATATATATATATATATATATATATATATATATATATAACAACACCTTATCCGTGTCCTACCTGATGCTCTAGACCAAAGCCGCCCAATTTGGGGCCCGCGGGCCAGATTCGGCCCGTGCTGTCTTTGTTTCGGCCCGCCATGGATTTGACATGCTCATGCTTATTCTCCTCTTATTTTAGAAACGTACATTTTGTGCAGTTATAAAGTACGTAATCTGGTTAACTTCCCATTTACATTCCATACGTACGTTTCATCTACGGAGAACGGCAAGAAGTACGGTATTCTTCCACATGGACATTTATTTAGGGCCCGTGGTCCTCCATCCTGATACATTTTGGCTCTTCGTATGAAAGAATGTGGGCTCCTGATGCTCTAGGCCAGGGCTTCTCAAACTGTTGTTAAGGGGCCACCGGTCGAGTTTTGCAGCCTCTAACCTAAAAAGACTTGACCCTACCCTCCCCAGTAAAGGAAGGAAGGGAGGAAGGAAGGAAGGGAGGGAGGGAGGAAGGGAGGAAGGGAGGAAGGGAGGGAGGAAGGAAGGAAGAGAGGGAGGAAGGAAGGGAGGGAGGAAGGAAGGAAGGAAGGAAGGGAGGGAGGAATGGAGGAAGGAAGGGAGGAAGGAAGGGAGGGAGGAAGGAAGGAAGAGAGGAAGGAAGGAAGGGAGGGAGGAAGGAAGGAAGGAAGAGAGGAAGGAAGGAAGGGAGGGAGGAAGGAAGGAAGGGAGGAAGAGAGGAAGGAAGGGAGGGAGGAAGGGAGAGAGGGAGGGAGGAAGGGAGGAAGGAAGGGAGGAAGGAAGGAAGAGAGGAAGGGAGGAAGGAAGGGAGGGAGGAAGGAAGAGAGGAAGGGAGGAAGGAAGGGAGGGAGGAAGGAAGAGAGGAAGGGAGGAAGGAAGGGAGGGAGGAAGGAAGAGAGGAAGGGAGGAAGGAAGGGAGGGAGGAAGGAAGAGAGGAAGGGAGGAAGGCAAGAACAGGTCAAAAATAGTGACAAAAAGTGACAAAAACTTGTTCACGTACCCCCTGCAGTCCTCCAGAGTTCCTCTAGGGGGACACGTACCCCCTGCAGTCCTCCAGAGTACCTCTAGGGGGACACGTACCCCCTGCAGTCCTCCATAGTTCCTCTAGGGGGACACGTACCCCCTGCAGTCCTCCAGAGTACCCCTAGGGGGACACGTACCCCCTGCAGTCCTCCAGAGTTCCCCTAGGGGGACACGTACCCCCTGCAGTCCTCCAGAGTTCCCCTAGGGGGACACGGACCCCCTGCAGTCCTCCAGAGTTCCCCTAGGGGGACACGGACCCCCTGCAGTCCTCCAGAGTTCCTCTAGGGGGACACGGACCCCCTGCAGTCCTCCGAGTGCTCGCCGTCGCTGTGCTATCGTCGCCGTGTAAAGCCCGCCTCAACGGTTGTGATTGGTGTAGAGCCCGCCTCAACGGTTGTGATTGGTGTAGAGCCCGCCTCAACGGTTGTGATTGGTGTAGAGCCCGCCTCAACGGTTGTGATTGGTGTAGAGCCCGCCTCAACGGTTGTGATTGGTCCCTGGACCCCACTTTATTTGGGCACCTTCAATTTACGTCCACTAAAAGTTCTGTTGTTGCTGCTGACAGACTCAGATTATTATTCTAAGTGTCTGACAACATTATGGGATGGATCCCTACAGAGATAGACCTTTTAGATAAAGAGTAAGATCCTTTTAGTTTAACATCAAACAGCCCCGAAATCACCATCACCAAACTACACCAGACTCCATGTAAATAATCAGGACTTTTAGCGTGTATAGAGCCAGCATATTTCCACCAGACTCCATGTAAATAATCAGGACTTCTAGCGTGTATAGAGCCAGCATATCTCCACCAGACTCCATGTAAATAATCAGGACTTTTATCATCGTAAACACACTTCATTCAAAGTGGACAGAAACTAAATAAAACTACCAAAAGCCGTCTTGGTTCATCTTTCCGCTGTTCCAACAATCACCACTCTGGTTTGGTTGAAATAATCCCTTAATTCACCCATTTACATGTGGAGATATGCTGGCTCTATACACGCTAAAAGTCCTGATTATTTACATGGAGTCTGGTGGAGATATGCTGGCTCTATACACGCTAAAAGTCCTGATTATTTACATGGAGTCTGGTGGAGATATGCTGGCTCTATACACGCTAAAAGACCTGATTATTTACATGGAGTCTGGTGGAGATATGCTGGCTCTATACACGCTAAAAGTCCTGATTATTTACATGGAGTCTGGTGTAGTTTGGTGATGGGGGGGGGGGAAACCACCATTTCATCACATCACGGTTTTTATCCCTTTATTTATTAATTTATATATTTATAATGATATATAAACATATGTCGTGTGATTGTTTTACTTTTTAATTTAAATCATTTTAACAAAAAAAATTTAAATAAAGACTTCATTAAGTGTAAAATATACTTGAGAGTCGATCTCTCTTCACTCGCGCGCTTTATGCTAATCACCTCCAGTCACTCTGCGTCGCGCGCACAAGCCGTTTGGAGCGCTGAGCGCGCCGCGGCCGCGCGCCAGCAGCAGTTTCCAGCGGAGCTCGTGAACCCTCCGGCTCCGGTTCTCCTCGCGCTCCTTCTCCGAACAGAAACTCTCCGTTCCCGCTCGGTCCGATCGGGTCTCCTCGCGCTCCTTCACCGCTCCCGCTTCTCTACGGTCTCCCGAACCGTTACTTTGGACCCCAAACATGGGTTGGACTCTCCCGGTTCTGCTGTCAATCATCTGTGTTGGACTTACGACGGGAGTACCGGACGGACCGGACGTTCAAGGTAAGTAAACAACACCGAGCTGACGTTAAACTGCGGCTGCGTCACTCAAAAGTTACGTTAAAAGTGTGATTTCACACATTAATTCAACGTGAAATATAACCCTCTCACACCAGGGTCCACTGTGAAAACAGGGGTTTTAATTGTCTCAGCAAAGACCAACTGCGTGTGCATTTGACATGAAAATTAATAAACAATATATATATATATTACAAAATATACACATTTGATGAGCTAGAATAAGAGAATTTTGCCTTGTTTCCATAAATTAAATGACTAATCGAAGTAGTTGGTGCTGTATGTATTGGTTGACAACGTATCGATTAATCTTTGCAGCTTTAAAAAAAAAATGCTGTTTTTTCAATGGACCCTGGTGTGACAGGATTAATCAGTCAACTTGGCAACTAGCTAACCACAGCTGTAAACCCTCAGATCAATATCTTTTTACACAGTTATAAACTTAATATAAAGTATATTTAACCTGTTACATTACATTACATGTAATTTAGCTGACGCTTTTATCCAGTGACTTCCAATTAAGTAGTTAGTGCAAGTACATTAGCTTTAAGATAGAGCTTTTTCAAAGACTGTGTGTACAAAAATATGATACATACATAATCAAGTGTTAATAAAAGATGCAAAACTATAAAAAATACAACTAAGACGAACAACAGCTATAAAAGACAAAACTATATAGCCAACAGATGGAGTAATCTTTTCAACATAGCATATTCAGTAAAATAAAGAAATACCATCAGGCCTATTAGATGTGACATATAAATCATCTTTCCTAATATGAACAACCAGTTCTCACTCCGAATTCGTAAAATATGGATGTTTGGGCGGTGGCTGTCAGCGTCTGAAGCGCCAAAAAAAGCGTCGGAAGAACCCACGACCTTTCCCTAAACCCAACCGTCTTGTCCCCGCGAGTCACGGAAACGTAAGCCCACCCACGACCTTTCCCTAAACCCAACCGTCCCGTTCCCGCGAGTCACGGAAACGTAAGCCCACCCACGACCTTTCCCTAAACCCAACCGTCCTGTCCCCGCGAGTCACGGAAACGTAAGCCCACCCAC
>CM042321.1:1263281-1270781 GCA_023566125.1 Zingel zingel | reverse complement strand
TGTGTGTGTGTGTGTGTGTGTGTGTGTGTAATATCACTCCATTAACGCTGTGCTGTGTCTGTGTTTCAGTGAGCGGCGAGGTGAACTCCATCCTGGGTGAGGGTTTAATTTCAGACTGAACTTAGTACAGGTGAACAGTTCACCTGTACTGGTCCTGATAACAGTTCACCTGTACTGGTTCTGACCACAGTTCACCTGTACTGGTCCTGACCACAGTTCACCTGTACTGGTCCTGATAACAGTTCACCTGTACTGGTCCTGACCACAGTTCACCTGTACTGGTCCTGATAACAGTTCACCTGTACTGATCCTGCTGTTTCCTGTCAGGTGACCACACCAAGGCTCTGATTAGTCAGCTCATCATCTTCAACCAGATCCTGGGAGAACTGAGACAGGACATCAGAGAGCAGGTGAGACACTCTGAGAGACAGACAGGTCATCAGAGAGCAGGTGAGACACTCTGAGAGACAGACAGGTCATCAGAGAGCAGGTGAGACACTCTGAGAGACAGACAGGTCATCAGAGAGCAGGTGAGACACACTGAGAGATAGACAGGTCATCAGAGAGCAGGTGAGACACACTGAGAGATAGACAGGTCATCAGAGAGCAGGTGAGACACACTGAGAGACAGACAGGACATCAGAGAGCAGGTGAGACACACTGAGAGACAGACAGGTCATCAGAGAGCAGGTGAGACACACTGAGAGACAGACAGGTCATCAGAGAGCAGGTGAGACACACTGAGAGACAGACAGGACATCAGAGAGCAGGTGAGACACACTGAGAGACAGACAGGACATCAGAGAGCAGGTGAGACACACTGAGAGACAGACAGGTCATCAGAGAGCAGGTGAGACACACTGAGAGACAGACAGGTCATCAGAGAGCAGGTGAGACACACTGAGAGACAGACAGGACATCAGAGAGCAGGTGAGACACACTGAGAGACACAGGTCATCAGAGAGCAGGTGAGACACACTGAGAGACAGACAGGTCATCAGAGAGCAGGTGAGACACACTGAGAGACAGACAGGTCATCAGAGAGCAGGTGAGACACAGTGAGAGACAGACAGGTCATCAGAGAGCAGGTGAGACACACTGAGAGACAGACAGGACATCAGAGAGCAGGTGAGACACACTGAGAGACAGACAGGTCATCAAAGAGCAGGTGAGGCACACTGAGAGACAGACAGGTCATCAGATAGCAGGTGAGACACACTGAGAGACAGACAGGTCAACAGAGAGAAGGTGAGACACACTGAGAGACAGACAGGACATCAGAGAGCAGGTGAGACACTCTGAGAGACAGACAGGACATCAGAGAGCAGGTGAGACACACTGAGAGACAGACAGGTCATCAGAGAGCAGGTGAGACACACTGAGAGACAGACAGGTCATCAGAGAGCAGGTGAGACACACTGAGAGACAGACAGGACATCAGAGAGCAGGTGAGACACACTGAGAGACAGACAGGTCATCAGAGAGCAGGTGAGACACACTGAGAGACAGACAGGACATCAGAGAGCAGGTGAGACACACTGAGAGACATACAGGTCATCAGAGAGCAGGTGAGACACACTGAGAGACAGACAGGTCATCAGAGAGCAGGTGAGACACACTGAGAGACAGACAGGTCATCAGAGAGCAGGTGAGACACTCTGAGAGACAGACAGGACATCAGAGAGCAGGTGAGACACACAGAGACAGACAGGACATCAGAGAGCAGGTGAGACACACTGAGAGACAGACAGGACATCAGAGAGCAGGTGAGACACTCTGAGAGACAGACAGGTCATCAGAGAGCAGGTGAGACACACTGAGAGACAGACAGGACATCAGAGAGCAGGTGAGACACACAGAGACAGACAGGACATCAGAGAGCAGGTGAGACACACTGAGAGACAGACAGGACATCAGAGAGCAGGTGAGACACTCTGAGAGACAGACAGGTCATCAGAGAGCAGGTGAGACACTCTGAGAGACAGACAGGACATCAGAGAGCAAGTGAGACACTCTGAGAGACAGACAGGTTATCAGAGAGCAGGTGAGACACACTGAGAGACAGACAGGACATCAGAGAGCAGGTGAGACACACAGAGACAGACAGGACATCAGAGAGCAGGTGAGACACTGAGAGACAGACAGGACATCAGAGAGCAGGTGAGACACTGAGAGACAGACAGGACATCAGAGAGCAGGTGAGACACACTGAGAGACAGACAGGACATCAGAGAGCAGGTGAGACACTCTGAGAGACAGACAGGACATCAGAGAGCAGGTGAGACACACTGAGAGACAGACAGGTCATCAGAGAGCAGGTGAGACACACTGAGAGACAGACAGGTCATCAGAGAGCAGGTGAGACACACTGAGAGACAGACAGGACATCAGAGAGCAGGTGAGACACTCTGAGAGACAGACAGGTCATCAGAGAGCAGGTGAGACACTCTGAGAGACAGACAGGACATCAGAGAGCAAGTGAGACACTCTGAGAGACAGACAGGTTATCAGAGAGCAGGTGAGACACACTGAGAGACAGACAGGACATCAGAGAGCAGGTGAGACACACTGAGAGACAGACAGGTCATCAGAGAGCAGGTGAGACACACTGAGAGACAGACAGGACATCAGAGAGCAGGTGAGACACACTGAGAGACAGACAGGACATCAGAGAGCAGGTGAGACACACTGAGAGACATACAGGTCATCAGAGAGCAGGTGAGACACACTGAGAGACAGACAGGACATCAGAGAGCAGGTGAGACACACTGAGAGACATACAGGTCATCAGAGAGCAGGTGAGACACACAGAGACAGACAGGACATCAGAGAGCAGGTGAGACACTGAGAGACAGACAGGACATCAGAGAGCAGGTGAGACACTGAGAGACAGACAGGACATCAGAGAGCAGGTGTGTTGACGTGGTCTGTCCTCGCAGGTGAAGGAGATGTCTCTGATCAGGAACACCATCCTGGAGTGTCAGGTTTGTGGTGAGTCAGCAGTGTTCGTCCTCTGCGTATGGAAGCTGTTTGTGTCTCTGAGGACCTGATTGAAGACAGCCTGTCTGTCTGCAGGGTTCCACGAGCCTCGCTCTCGCTGCTCTCCCAACCCGTGCTATAGGGGCGTGTCCTGCATGGACAGCCTACATTACCCAGGATACACCTGTGGGCCCTGCCCGCCTGGAACCAGCGGCAACGGGACGCACTGTCACGACATCGACGAGGTAATTAATCCATGTTTCAGTCAATGTTTCCCCCTCTCATTCCCCCTGCTCTGGCGTTCCCCCTCTCATTCCCCCTGCTCTGGCGTTCCCCCTCTCATTCCCCCTGCTCTGGCGTTCCCCCCTCTCATTCCCCCTGCTCTGGCGTGTCCCCCTCTCATTCCCCCTGCTCTGGCGTTCCCCCTCGCATTCCCCCTGCTCTGGCGTCCCCCCTCTCATTCCCCCTGCTCTGGCGTTCCCCCCTCTCGTTCCCCTTGCTCTGGCGTTCCCCCCTCTCGTTCCCCTTGCTCTGGCGTTCCCCCCTCTCATTCCCCCTGCTCTGGCGTTCCCCCTCTCATTCCCCCTGCTCTGGCGTTTCCCCTCTCATTCCCCCTGCTCTGGCGTTCCCCCTCTCACTCCCCCTGCTCTGGCATTCCCTCCTCTCATTCCCCCTGCTCTGGCGTTCCCCCTCTCATTCCCCCTGCTCTGGCGTTCCCCCTCTCATTCCCCCTGCTCTGGCGTGTCCCCCTCTCATTCCCCCTGCTCTGGCGTTTCCCCTCTCATTCCCCCTGCTCTGGCGTTTCCCCCTCTCATTCCCCCTGCTCTGGCGTTCCCCCCTCTCATTCCCCCTGCTCTGGCGTTCCCCCTCTCATTCCCCCTGCTCTGGCGTTCCCCCCTCTCATTCCCCCTGCTCTGGCGTCCCCCCTCTCATTCCCCCTGCTCTGGCGTTCCCCCCTCTCGTTCCCCTTGCTCTGGCGTTCCCCCCTCTCGTTCCCCTTGCTCTGGCGTTCCCCCCTCTCATTCGCCCTGCTCTGGCGTTCCCCCTCTCACTCCCCCTGCTCTGGCATTCCCTCCTCTCATTCCCCCTGCTCTGGCGTTCCCCCTCTCATTCCCCCTGCTCTGGCGTTCCCCCTCTCATTCCCCCTGCTCTGGCGTGTCCCCCTCTCATTCCCCCTGCTCTGGCGTTCCCCCCCTCTCATTCCCCCTGCTCTGGCGTGTCCCCCTCTCATTCCCCCTGCTCTGGCGTGTCCCCCTCTCGTTCCCCCTCCTCTGGCGTGTCCCCCTCTCATTCCCCCTGCTCTGGCGTTCCCCCCTCTCATTCCCCCTGCTCTGGCGTGTCCCCCTCTCATTCCCCCTGCTCTGGCGTTCCCCCCTCTCATTCCCCCTGCTCTGGCGTTCCCCCCTCTCGTTCCCCTTGCTCTGGCGTTCCCCCCTCTCGTTCCCCTTGCTCTGGCGTTCCCCCCTCTCATTCGCCCTGCTCTGGCGTTCCCCCTCTCACTCCCCCTGCTCTGGCATTCCCTCCTCTCATTCCCCCTGCTCTGGCGTTCCCCCTCTCATTCCCCCTGCTCTGGCGTTCCCCCTCTCATTCCCCCTGCTCTGGCGTGTCCCCCTCTCATTCCCCCTGCTCTGGCGTTCCCCCCCTCTCATTCCCCCTGCTCTGGCGTGTCCCCCTCTCATTCCCCCTGCTCTGGCGTGTCCCCCTCTCGTTCCCCCTCCTCTGGCGTGTCCCCCTCTCATTCCCCCTGCTCTGGCGTTCCCCCCTCTCATTCCCCCTGCTCTGGGAGACGGTAGATCACCTGGTTGTGATGGTTCTCTCTGTCTGTCAGTGCGAGCTGCAGCCATGTTTCTCTCCTGAAGCCTGTGTGAACTCGGTGGGGGGGTTCAGCTGTCTGCCCTGTCCTCCTGGCCTGTGGGGGGCGCCACTGGCTGGAACCGGACTGGACTACGCCAAGACACACAGACAGGTATCTAACCAAGACACACAGACAGGTATCTAACCGAGACACACAGACGGGTATCTAACCAAGACACACAGACAGGTATCTAACCAAGACACACAGACAGGTATCTAACCAAGACACACAGACAGGTATCTAACCAAGACACACAGACAGGTATCTAACCAAGACACACAGACAGGTATCTAACCGAGACACACAGACAGGTATCTAACCGAGACACACAGACGGGTATCTAACCAAGACACACAGACAGGTATCTAACCAAGACACACAGACAGGTATCTAACCAAGACACCCAGACAGGTATCTAACCAAGACACACAGACAGGTATCTAACCAAGACACACAGACAGGTATCTAACCGAGACACACAGACAGGTATCTAACCAAGACACACAGACAGGTATCTAACCAAGACACACAGACAGGTATCTAACCGAGACACACAGACAGGTATCTAACCGAGACACACAGACAGGTATCTAACCGAGACACACAGACGGGTATCTAACCGAGACACACAGACGGGTATCTAACCGAGACACACAGACGGGTATCTAACCGAGACACACAGACGGGTATCTAACCGAGACACACAGACAGGTATCTAACCAAGACACACAGACAGGTATCTAACCGAGACACACAGACGGGTATCTAACCAAGACACACAGACAGGTATCTAACCAAGACACACAGACAGGTATCTAACCAAGACACCCAGACAGGTATCTAACCAAGACACCCAGACAGGTATCTAACCGAGACACACAGACAGGTATCTAACCGAGACACACAGACGGGTATCTAACCAAGACACACAGACAGGTATCTAACCAAGACACACAGACAGGTATCTAACCAAGACACCCAGACAGGTATCTAACCAAGACACACAGACAGGTATCTAACCAAGACACACAGACAGGTATCTAACCGAGACACACAGACAGGTATCTAACCAAGACACACAGACAGGTATCTAACCAAGACACACAGACAGGTATCTAACCAAGACACACAGACAGGTATCTAACCGAGACACACAGACGGGTATCTAACCGAGACACACAGACGGGTATCTAACCGAGACACACAGACGGGTATCTAACCGAGACACACAGACGGGTATCTAACCGAGACACACAGACGGGTATCTAACCGAGACACACAGACAGGTATCTAACCGAGACACACAGACAGGTATCTAACCGAGACACACAGACGGGTATCTAACCAAGACACACAGACAGGTATCTAACCAAGACACACAGACAGGTATCTAACCAAGACACCCAGACAGGTATCTAACCGAGACACACAGACAGGTATCTAACCGAGACACACAGACAGGTATCTAACCGAGACACACAGACGGGTATCTAACCGAGACACACAGACGGGTATCTAACCGAGACACACAGACGGGTATCTAACCGAGACACACAGACGGGTATCTAACCGAGACACACAGACGGGTATCTAACCGAGACACACAGACGGGTATCTAACCGAGACACACAGACGGGTATCTAACCGAGACACACAGACGGGTATCTAACCGAGACACACAGACGGGTATCTAACCGAGACACACAGACAGGTATCTAACCAAGACACACAGACAGGTATCTAACCAAGACACACAGACAGGTATCTAACAAAGACACACAGACAGGTATCTAACCAAGACACACAGACGGGTATTTAACCCAAGACACACAGACAGGTATCTAACCAAGACACACAGACGGGTATCTAACCGAGACACACAGACGGGTATCTAACCGAGACGGGTATCTAACCGAGACACACAGACGGGTATCTAACCAAGACACACAGACAGGTATCTAACCAAGACACACAGACAGGTATCTAACCAAGACACACAGACGGGTATCTAACCAAGACACACAGACAGGTATCTAACCAAGACACACAGACGGGTATCTAACCAAGACACACAGACGGGTATCTAACCAAGACACACAGACGGGTATCTAACCAAGACACACAGACGGGTATTTAACCAAGACACACAGACGGGTATTTAACCAAGACACACAGACAGGTATCTAACCGAGACACACAGACAGGTATCTAACCAAGACACACAGACAGGTATCTAACCAAGACACACAGACAGGTATCTAACCGAGACACACAGACAGGTATCTAACCAAGACACACAGACGGGTATCTAACCAAGACACACAGACGGGTATCTAACCAAGACACACAGACAGGTATCTAACCAAGACACACAGACAGGTATCTAACCAAGACACACAGACAGGTATCTAACCAAGACACACAGACAGGTATCTAACCAAGACACACAGACAGGTATCTATCCAAGACACACAGACGGGTATTTAACCAAGACACACAGACGGGTATCTAACCAAGACACACAGACGGGTATTTAACCAAGACACACAGACAGGTATCTAACCAAGACACACAGACAGGTATCTAACCAAGACACACAGACAGGTATCTAACCAAGACACACAGACGGGTATCTAACCAAGACACACAGACGGGTATCTAACCAA
>CM042321.1:1253281-1255781 GCA_023566125.1 Zingel zingel | reverse complement strand
TCTGGCTGTCTGTCTGTCTCTCTGTCTGCATGTCTGTATATCTGTCTGGCTGACTGTCGCTCTGTCTCTCTGTCTGTCAGTCTGTCTGGCTGTCTGTCTCTCTGTCTGGCTGTCTGTCTGTCTGGCTGTCTCTGATTGGCTGTGAGTGAGTGTGTGACCGTCTGTCTCTGATTGGCTGTGAGTGAGTGTGTGACCGTCTGTCTCTGATTGGCTGTGAGTGAGTGTGTGACCGTCTGTCTCTGATTGGCTGTGAGTGAGTGTGTGACCGTCTGTCTCTGTCTCCAGGACAACTGTATGCACACCCCAAACTCTGGTCAGGAGGACGCCGACAACGACGGGATCGGAGATCAGTGTGACGAGGACGCCGACGGAGACGGCATCAAAAACGTGGAGGTTAGTCAGCGTGTGTGTCTCTGTGTGTGTGTGTGTGTGTGTGTGTGTGTGTGTGTGTGTGTGTGTGTGTGTGTGTGTGTGTGTGTGTGTGTGTCTGTGTCTGTGTGTGCGTGTCCTGTGATGTGATCATGTGACCTCCCGTGTCCTGTGATCATGTGACCCTGTGATCATGTGTGATCATGTGACCCTGTGATCATGTGACCTCCTGTGTCCTGTGTGATCATGTGACCTCCTGTGTCCTGTGTGATCATGTGACCCTGTGATCCTGTGATCATGTGACCTCTGTGTCCTGTGTGATCATGTGACCCTGTGATCATGTCACCCTGTGATCATGTGACCCTGTGATCATGTCACCCTGTGATCATGTGACCTCTGTGTCCTGTGTGATCATGTGACCCTGTGATCCTGTGATCATGTGACCTCTGTGTCCTGTGTGATCATGTGACCCTGTGATCCTGTGATCATGTGACCTCCGTGTCCTGTGTGATCATGTGACCCTGTGATCCTGTGATCATGTGACCTCCGTGTCCTGTGTGATCATGTGACCCTGTGATCCTGTGATCATGTGACCTCCGTGTCCTGTGTGATCCTGTGACCTCCGTGTCCTGTGTGATCATGTGACCTCCGTGTCCTGTGTGATCATGTGACCTCCGTGTCCTGTGTGATCATGTGACCCTGTGATCCTGTGATCATGTGACCTCCGTGTCCTGTGTGACCCTGTGACCCTGTGATCCTGTGATCATGTGACCCTGTGACCCTGTGACCCTGTGATCCTGTGATCCTGTGATCATGTGACCTCCGTGTCCTGTGTGATCATGTGACCTCCTGTGACCCTGTGATCCTGTGATCATGTGACCTCCTGTGATCCTGTGACCCTGTGATCATGTGACCTCCGTGTCCTGTGTGATCATGTGACCCTGTGATCCTGTGATCATGTGACCTCCTGTGTCCTGTGACCCTGTGATCATGTGACCTCCTGTGTCCTGTGACCCTGTGATCCTGTGATCATGTGACCTCCGTGTCCTGTGACCCTGTGACCCTGTGATCATGTGACCTCCGTGTCCTGTGACCCTGTGATCATGTGACCTCCTGTGTCCTGTGACCCTGTGATCCTGTGATCATGTGACCTCCGTGTCCTGTGACCCTGTGACCCTGTGATCATGTGACCTCCGTGTCCTGTGTGATCATGTGACCTCCGTGTCCTGTGTGATCCTGTGATCATGTGACCCTGTGACCCTGTGATCATGTGACCTCCTGTGTCCTGTGACCCTGTGATCATGTGACCTCCTGTGTCCTGTGACCCTGTGATCCTGTGATCATGTGACCTCCGTGTCCTGTGACCCTGTGACCCTGTGATCATGTGACCTCCGTGTCCTGTGTGATCATGTGATCCTGTGATCCTGTGATCATGTGACCTCCGTGTCCTGTGTGATCATGTGATCCTGTGATCCTGTGATCATGTGACCTCCGTGTCCTGTGTGATCATGTGACCCTGTGATCCTGTGATCATGTGACCTCCGTGTCCTGTGTGATCATGTGATCCTGTGATCATGTGACCTCCGTGTCCTGTGTGATCATGTGATCCTGTGATCATGTGACCTCCGTGTCCTGTGTGATCATGTGATCCTGTGATCCTGTGATCATGTGACCTCCGTGTCCTGTGTGATCATGTGATCCTGTGATCCTGTGATCATGTGACCTCCGTGTCCTGTGTGATCATGTGACCCTGTGATCCTGTGATCATGTGACCTCCGTGTCCTGTGTGATCATGTGATCCTGTGATCCTGTGATCATGTGACCTCCGTGTCCTGTGTGATCATGTGATCCTGTGATCATGTGACCTCCGTGTCCTGTGTGATCATGTGATCCTGTGATCCTGTGATCATGTGACCTCCGTGTCCTGTGTGATCATGTGACCCTGTGATCCTGTGATCATGTGACCTCCTGTGTCCTGTGACCCTGTGATCCTGTGATCATGTGACCCTGTGATCCTGTGATCATGTGACCCTGTGATCCTGTGATCATGTGACCTCCGTGTCCTGTGTGATCATGTGACCCTGTGATCCTGTGATCATGTGACCCTGTGATCCTGTGATCATGTGACCTC
>CM042321.1:1233281-1238281 GCA_023566125.1 Zingel zingel | reverse complement strand
GCTGGAACAGATGAATGTAGCGGAGTAACTAAAGTAACTAGTAACTAAAGTAACTAGTAACTAAAGCTGTAACAGATGAATGTAGTGGAGTAACTAAAGTAACTAGTAACTAAAGCTGGAACAGATGAATGGAGCGGAGTAACTAAAGTAACTTGTAACTAAAGCTGTAACAGATGAATGTAGCGGAGTAACTAAAGTAACTAGTAACTAAAGGAATAGAAGTAGAAAGTAGCATGAAGAGAAAATACTCAAGTAAAGTACAAGTACCTCAACATCTGGACTGAAGTACAGTAATGGAGTAGATGTACTTAGTTACATTCCAGCGCTGCGTCAGACCCTGACTTTCTCCGTGTGTCTGCAGGCTACACGGCGTTTAACGGCGTGGACTTTGAGGGAACGTTTCACGTCAACACGGTAACCGACGACGACTACGCTGGCTTCGTCTTCGGCTACCAGGACTCGTCCAGTTTCTACGTGGTGATGTGGAAACAGACGGAGCAGTCGTACTGGCAGTCACTGCCGTTCAGAGCACTGGCCCAGCCCGCCCTGCAGCTCAAGGTACTCTACTGTACTCTACTGCACTCTACTCTACTGCACTCTACTGCACTCTACTCTACTCTACTGCACTCTACTGCACTCTACTGCACTCTACTGCACTCTACTGCACTCTACTGTACTCTACTGCACTCTACTGCACTCTACTGCACTCTACTGCACTCTACTGCACTCTACTGTACTGTACTCTACTCTACTGCACTCTACTGCACTCTACTGCACTCTACTGTACTCTACTGCACTCTACTCTACTGCACTCTACTGTACTCTACTGCACTCTACTCTACTGCACTCTACTGCACTCTACTCTACTGCACTCTACTGTACTCTACTCTACTCTACTGCACTCTACTGCACTCTACTGTACTCTACTCTACTGCACTCTACTGTACTCTACTGCACTCTACTCTACTGCACTCTACTGCACTCTACTCTACTGCACTCTACTGTACTCTACTCTACTCTACTGCACTCTACTGCACTCTACTGTACTCTACTCTACTGCACTCTACTGCACTCTACTGCACTCTACTGTACTCTACTGCACTCTACTCTACTGCACTCTACTGTACTCTACTGCACTCTACTCTACTGCACTCTACTGCACTCTACTCTACTGCACTCTACTGTACTCTACTCTACTCTACTGCACTCTACTGCACTCTACTGTACTCTACTCTACTGCACTCTACTCTACTGCACTCTACTGTACTCTACTCTACTGCACTCTACTGCACTCTACTCTACTCTACTGCACTCTACTCTACTGCACTGCACTCTACTGCACTCTACTCTACTCTACTGCACTCTACTGTACTCTACTGCACTCTACTGTACTCTACTGCACTCTACTCTACTGTACTCTACTCTACTGTACTCTACTGCACTCTACTCTACTCTACTGTACTCTACTCTACTCTACTGTACTCTACTCTACTGTACTCTACTGCACTCTACTCTACTGCACTCTACTGTACTCTACCCTACTGCACTCTACACTACTGCACACTACTGCACTCTACTGCACTCTACTGCACTCTACTCTACTGCACTCTACATTACTGTACTCTACTCTACTGTACTGTACTCTACTGTACTGTACTGTACTCTACTCTTCTGTACTGTACTCTACTGTACTGTACTGTACTGTACTCTTCTGTACTGTACTCTACTGTACTCTACTCTACTGTACTCTACTATACTCTACTGTACTCTACTGTACTCTACTCTACTGTACTCTACTATACTCTACTGTACTCTACTCTTCTGTACTGTACTCTACTGTACTGTACTCTACTGTACTGTACTCTTCTGTACTGTACTCTACTCTACTGTACTCTACTGTACTCTACTCTTCTGTACTGTACTGTACTCTACTGTACGGTACTCTACTGTACTGTACTCTTCTGTACTGTACTCTACTCTACTGTACTCTACTGTACTCTACTGTACTGTACTTTACTCTACTCTTCTGTACTCTACTGTACTGTACTGTACTCTACTGTACTCTACTTAGATAAAAGGATGTATTTCCAGGTAAGTAGCACCTACTAGGAATGTGTCTTGGTTGAAGGTGCAAACATTAAACCATCTTAACCTTGAATGTGCTGTTTCCATCAAGAAGCAATATATATATATATATATATATATATATATATATATATATATATATATATATATATATATATATATATATATGTGTGTGTGTATATATATATATATATATATATATATATATATATATATATATATATATATATATATGTGTGTGTGTATATATATATATATATATATATATATATATATATATATATATATATATATATATATGTGTGTGTGTATATATATATATATATATATATATATATATATATATATATATATATATATATATATATATATATATATATATATACATATATATATATATATATATATACATATATATATATGTGTATATATATATACATATATACACACACACATATATATATATATATATATACATATATATATATATATATATATACATATATATATATGTGTATATATATATACATATATACACACACACATATATATATATATATATATATATATATATGTGTGTGTGTATATATATATATATATATATATATATATATATATATACATATATATATATATGTGTATATATATATACATATATATATATGTGTATATATATATACATATATATATATGTGTATATATATATACATATATATATGTATATATATATACATATATACACATATATATATATATACATATATATGTGTATATATATATATACATATATACACATATATATATATATACATATATATGTGTATATATATATATATATGTATATATACACATCAGCATACTGTGTCATTTCATGCTTCAACCAGAATACATTTCCTACTGGTATCAATATTCTTCTACTCCACATTGTTGACACACACACACCCACTTGGTTTCCAGCTCTCAGTCACCCTACCTAGTTCCTCTTTCTTAGCCATTAACGGCGTTATTCCATTACATGGTACCTGCTCGCCTCTACTCTCCTCGCCACACTGTGCGTCCGTTCTCCGTTGCAGATTGTAGTCCCGCCTCAGCGTGGCTGGTCGTCTTATACGCCGGCTCCACGCACACACCAGCGCACAAGTATACCCATCAGGCCCCTTGAGCCTGTTCTCCAGCTCTGTGGAGGCTCCAGCAGAGCTTTCTCCGTAGCCGATGGAAGTGGCCTGATGGTTATACTTGTGCGCTGGTGTGTGCGTGGAGCCGGCCGTGTGTGTGTGTACGTAGGCTACGGAGAAAGCTCTGCCTGGAGCCTCCGCAGGACTGGAAACAAGCGGCGCCTCAGTAACCTGGCGTGACCTAACGTCACACACACAGAACGTGGAAGGTGTGTTGATGCCAGAAGACACATTTAGTTTCTAATGAAGCTGGAGGCAGCAAACACACAGCTGGCTGAACTAGTTAAAGATAGGGTTAGTTCAGGACCCCCGTCTGGCGCTTTCACCTCACCTTTTGGTATCGCCTCAGCTCGCTGGGACCTCCACGGAGGTGGTACTACATAAAGTTCCTGTTAGCAGGTACTACATAAAGTTCCTGTTAGCAGGTACTACATAAAGTTCCCGTTAGCAGGTACTACATAAAGTTCCCGTTAGCAGGTACTACATAAAGTTCCCGTTAGCAGGTACTACATAAAGTACCTGTTAGCAGGTACTACATGAAGTTCCTGTTAGCAGGTACTACATAAAGTACCTGTTAGCAGGTACTACATGAAGTTCCTGTTAGCAGGTACTACATAAAGTACCTGTTAGCAGGTACTACATAAAGTTCCTGTTAGCAGGTACTACATAAAGTTCCTGTTAGCAGGTACTACATAAAGTTCCTGTTAGCAGGTACTACATAAAGTTCCCGTTAGCAGGTACTACATAAAGTTCCCGTTAGCAGGTACTACATAAAGTACCTGTTAGCAGGTACTACATAAAGTACCTGTTAGCAGGTACTACATAAAGTACCTGTTAGCAGGTACTACATAAAGTTCCCGTTAGCAGGTACTACATAAAGTTCCCGTTAGCAGGTACTACATAAAGTACCTGTTAGCAGGTACTACATAAAGTTCCTGTTAGCAGGTACTACATAAAGTACCTGTTAGCAGGTACTACATAAAGTTCCCGTTAGCACAGGGATCACCAACCTTTTAGAAACTGAGAGCTACTTCATGGGTGCTGAGTCAGACGAAGGGCTACCAGTCTGATCCTCTTCTGAAATAACACATTTGCTCAGTTTGCCTTTAGTTATATCTGATTATTAATGACTAATGATAGTCGTCTATGTGAAGACACTGATCACGTTAATGATTTCTCACAATAATTATCAACAATGACTCAACAAGGTGGGAAACAGATAATATCAATATTCAATTTTCATGTGTAGAACAGGCCTGAGGGCTCCTCATGTGGTCCTTGGGGGCCACCTGGTGCCACGGGCACCGTGGTGGTGACCCCTGTGTTAGCAGGTACCAGGTACTTTTTTTCGCAATGGAAAACCAAAAAAGGCGAGTAGAGTCGAGGCGAGTCGAGCAGGTACCACGTGATAGAAAAGCGCCATATGTGTTCAACGCTTCATATACTGTATGTCCTGCCACACCTTGTTGATTGTTGCCTTTTGATCCGGTCTTCAAACATTGATTTTTCTATACTTAAAGGAACACGCCAACTTATCGGGACTTTGTCTTATTCCCCGTAACCCCCAGAGTTAGATAAGTCCATACATACCCTTCTCATCTCCGTGGTGCTGTAAGGCTGTCTGACGGCTCCACCGTTAGCTTAGCCTAGCACAGAACATGCAGGTGAATGGTTCCAGTAATCCTACTGCTCCCAATAAGTGACCAAATAACACCAACATTTAACCGTAAACAAACTGGG
>CM042321.1:1227435-1233041 GCA_023566125.1 Zingel zingel | reverse complement strand
CTCTGTCTCTCTCTCTTTCCCTCTTTCTCTCTCTCTCTCTCTCTCTCTCTCTGTCTCTCTCTGTCTCTCTCTCTCTCTCTCTTTCTCTCTCTCTCTCTCTCTCTCTCTCTGTCTCTCTCTGTCTCTCTCTCTCTACTGCTGTACATACTGTGTGTCTCTCTCTCTCTCTCTCTCTCTCTACTGCTGTACATACTGTCTCTCTCTCTCTCTCTCTCTCTCTCTCTCTCTCTCTCTCTCTCTACTGCTGTACATACTGTCTCTCTCTCTCTCTCTCTCTCTCTCTCTCTCTCTCTCTCTCTCTCTCTCTCTACTGCTGTACATACTGTCTCTCTCTGTCTCTCTCTCTCTCTCTGTCTCTCTCTCTCTCTCTCTTTCTCTCTCTTTCTCTCTCTACTGCTGAACATACTTCTACTCTCTCTGCTGTCAGGGTAAATACTTTGAGATCCAGTTCAGTCGAGGCGGAGCTCCTGATGGAGGAAAAATCTCAAAACTTTCTGTTGGAGAAAAGTCGAGTAGTTTCCCAAAATCCTGGAGAGAGAAGCTTCCACATCTACTACCAGGTACTGCACTAAATACTAACTGCAGTAACTCACTACTACCAGGTACTGCACTAAATACTACTGCAGTAACTCACTACTACTACCAGGTACTGCACTAAATACTACTGCAGTAACTCACTACTACCAGGTACTGCACTAAATACTACTGCAGTAACTCACTACTACCAGGTACTGCACTAAATACTACTGCAGTAACTCACTACTACCAGGTACTGCACTAAATACTACTACAGTAACTCACTACTACCAGGTACTGCACTAAATACTACTGCAGTAAACTCACTACTACCAGGTACTGCACTAAATACTACTACAGTAACTCACTACTACCAGGTACTGCACTAAATACTACTGCAGTAACTCACTACTACCAGGTACTGCACTAAATACTACTACAGTAACTCAGTACTGCACTAAATACTACTACAGTAACTCAGTACTGCACTAAATACTACTACAGTAACTCACTACTACCAGGTACTGCACTAAATACTACTGCAGTAACTCACTACTACCAGGTACTGCACTAAATACTACTGCAGTAACTCACTACTACCAGGTACTGCACTAAATACTACTGCAGTAACTCACTACTACCAGGTACTGCACTAAATACTACTGCAGTAACTCACTACTACCAGGTACTGCACTAAATACTACTGCAGTAACTCACTACTACCAGGTACTGCACTAAATACTACTGCAGTAACTCACTACTACCAGGTACTGCACTAAATACTACTGCAGTAACTCACTACTACCAGGTACTGCACTAAATACTACTGCAGTAACTCACTACTACCAGGTACTGCACTAAATACTACTACAGTTACTCACTACTACCAGGTACTGCACTAAATACTACTGCAGTAACTCACTACTACTACCAGGTACTGCACTAAATACTACTGCAGTAACTCACTACTACTACCAGGTACTGCACTAAATACTACTGCAGTAACTCAGTACTACCAGGTACTGCACTAAATACTACTGCAGTAACTCACTACTACCAGGTACTGCACTAAATACTACTGCAGTAACTCACTACTACTACCAGGTACTGCACTAAATACTACTGCAGTAACTCACTACTACTACCAGGTACTGCACTAAATACTACTGCAGTAACTCAGTACTACCAGGTACTGCACTAAATACTACTGCAGTAACTCACTACTACCAGGTACTGCACTAAATACTACTGCAGTAACTCAGTACTACCAGGTACTGCACTAAATACTACTGCAGTAACTCAGTACTACCAGGTACTGCACTAAATACTACTGCAGTAACTCACTACTACCAGGTACTGCACTAAATACTACTGCAGTAACTCAGTACTGCACTAAATACTACTACAGTAACTCAGTACTGCACTAAATACTACTGCAGTAACTCACTACTACCAGGTACTGCACTAAATACTACTACAGTAACTCAGTACTGCACTAAATACTACTACAGTAACTCAGTACTGCACTAAATACTACTACAGTAACTCACTACTACCAGGTACTGCACTAAATACTACTGCAGTAACTCACTACTACCAGGTACTGCACTAAATACTACTACAGTAACTCAGTACTGCACTAAATACTACTACAGTAACTCACTACTACCAGGTACTGCACTAAATACTACTACAGTAACTCAGTACTGCACTAAATACTACTACAGTAACTCAGTACTGCACTAAATACTACTACAGTAACTCACTACTACCAGGTACTGCACTAAATACTACTGCAGTAACTCAGTACTACCAGGTACTGCACTAAATACTACTACAGTAACTCAGTACTGCACTAAATACTACTGCAGTAACTCACTACTACCAGGTACTGCACTAAATACTACTACAGTAACTCACTACTACCAGGTACTGCACTAAATACTACTACAGTAACTCACTACTACCAGGTACTGCACTAAATACTACTACAGTAACTCAGTACTGCACTAAATACTACTGCAGTAACTCAGTACTACCAGGTACTGCACTAAATACTACTACAGTAACTCAGTACTGCACTAAATACTACTGCAGTAACTCAGTACTACCAGGTACTGCACTAAATACTACTACAGTAACTCAGTACTGCACTAAATACTACTGCAGTAACTCACTACTACCAGGTACTGCACTAAATACTACTACAGTAACTCACTACTACCAGGTACTGCACTAAATACTACTGCAGTAACTCACTACTACTACCAGGTACTGCACTAAATACTACTACAGTAACTCACTACTACTACCAGGTACTGCACTAAATACTACTACAGTAACTCACTACTACTACCAGGTACTGCACTAAATACTACTACAGTAACTCACTACTACCAGGTACTGCACTAAATACTACTACAGTAACTCACTACTACCAGGTACTGCACTAAATACTACTGCAGTAACTCACTACCAATTCAATTCAATTTCAATTTTATTTATAGTGTCAAATCATAACAGGAGTTATCTCAGGACACTTTACAGATAGAGTAGGTCTAGACCACACTCTGTAATTTCCAAGGACCCAACA
The DNA here is from genome assembly GCA_023566125.1 of Zingel zingel. Taxonomy (NCBI): domain Eukaryota; kingdom Metazoa; phylum Chordata; class Actinopteri; order Perciformes; family Percidae; genus Zingel; species Zingel zingel. The sequence goes on along the minus strand of CM042321.1, from coordinate 1,229,932 downwards.
ATTCCAGTGATTCCCCCAAGAGCATGAATGAATGTGTAAGTGTGACAGTGGCGAGGAAGAACTCCCTTTTAGGAAGAAACCTCGGACAGACCCAGGCTCTTGGTAGGCGGTGTCTGACGGGACAGACCCAGGCTCATGGTAGGTGGTGTCTGACGGGACAGACCCAGGCTCTTGGTAGGCGGAGTCTGACGGGACAGACCCAGGCTCTTGGTAGGCGGTGTCTGACGGGTCAGACCCAGGCTCTTGGTAGGCGGTGTCTGACGGGTCAGACCCAGGCTCTTGGTAGGCGGTGTCTGACGGGACAGACCCAGGCTCATGGTAGGTGGTGTCTGACGGGTCAGACCCAGGCTCTTGGTAGGCGGAGTCTGACGGGACAGACCCAGGCTCTTGGTAGGCGGTGTCTGACGGGACAGACCCAGGCTCTTGGTAGGCGGTGTCTGACGGGTCAGACCCAGGCTCTTGGTAGGCGGTGTCTGACGGGTCAGACCCAGGCTCTTGGTAGGCGGTGTCTGACGGGACAGACCCAGGCTCTTGGTAGGCGGTGTCTGACGGGTCAGACCCAGGCTCTTGGTAGGCGGAGTCTGACGGGACAGACCCAGGCTCTTGGTAGGAGGTGTCTGACGGGACAGACCCAGGCTCTTGGTAGGCGGTGTCTGACGATGCCGGTTGGGGGTTTGATGAACAATGGCAATAAAAAGTCACAATTAAGATAATGACTAGAGTAATTGTAATAGTTCATGGTGTCGTAGAGCACATCATGGCGTAACAGGGCGTTGGCCGGACATAGCAAGTCGACGCCGGGCATTGCAGGGTGTAATGGGGCACAGCAGGTCGTAGGGCAGGACCACGGCGACAGCTGCCACCATGATGTAGGTGCCTTCATGATCCAAGATGATGGTGCTGGGGGGACAAAGAACATACGGACTCCGGGGAAGCTCCCCGGAGCTAGGTTAATAACAAGCATTTCTGGAACATGAATACACACAGATGGAAAGAGAGAGGAGAGTGGAGCTATAGCTATAGAGCTCAAGAACTATAACCGCATAGGGAGGCTGTGTTGTGGCTACACACCTTCCCCCGCCGGTCTAGGCTAGCGCTGCGACACCTTACTGCCTAAGTGTGCGTAAGCTTTCTATGGGGAGAAGCAGTGACAGGATGGGTGTGCGCCATGACTGAGGCTACACACCCACCCCCGCCGGTCTAGGCGCACGCTGCAACTCCTCATACCCTAAATATAGTAAGCTTTCTATGAAGAGAAGCAGAGATATGGAGGAGGTGCGTCATGACTATGGCTACACACCTTCCCCCTCCGGTCCAGGCGAATGCTGCAACTCCTAACTTCCTAACTATAAGCTTTATCGAAGAGGACAGTTTTAAGTTTACTCTTAAAAATGGTGACGGTGTCTGCCTCCCGAACCCAGACTGGGAGCTGGTTCCACAGGGGAGGAGCCTGGTAGCTGAAGGCTCTGGCTCCTGGACCCAGACTGGGAGCTGAAGGCTCTGGCTCCCATTCTACTTTTAGAGACTCTGGGAACCACAGGTAACTCTGCATTCTGGGAGCGCAGTGCTCTAGTCGGACAATAAGGTACTAAGAGCTCTTCAAGATATGATGGTGCTTGACCATTTAGAGCTTTGTAGGTCAGGAGAAGGATTTTAAATTCAATCCTGGATTTTACAGGAAGCCAATGCAGAGAAGCTAATACAGGAGAAATATGATCTCTGTTCTTAGTTTTTGTCAGAACACGCGCTGCAGCATTCTGGATCAGCTGGAGAGTCTTAAGAGTTTTATTTGAGCATCCTGATAATAGGGAATTACAGTAGTCCAGCCTGGAAGTAACAAATGCGTGGACAAGTTTTTCAGCATCGTTTTGAGACAGGATGTTCCTAATTTTGGCAATATTACGAAGGTGGAAAAAAGCTGTTCTTGAGGTTTGTTTTAAGTGGGCATTAAACGATAAATCCTGATCAAAAATAACTCCTAGATTTCTGACAGTATTGCTGGAAGCCATGACAATGCCGTCCAGAGTAATTATATCTTCGGATAATGAAGTTCGGAGGTGTTTAGCGCCCAGCACAATAACCTCAGTTTTGTTCGAGTTCAACTTCAGGAAATTTTTGGTCATCCATGATTTTATATCTTTAATGCACACTTGCAGTTTAGCTAACTGACTGATTTCGTCTGGCTTGATTGATAAGTATAATTGGGTGTCATCTGCATAACAGTGAAAGTTAATTGAGTGTTTCCTAATAATATTGCCTAGAGGAAGCATATACAAGGAGAATAGAATTGGTCCAAGCACTGAGCCTTGAGGAACCCCATGGCTAACTTTAGCGTACCTGGAGGATTTATCGTTGATATTAACAAAGTGAGATCGATCAGAGAAATAGGACTTAAACCAGCTTAGTGCGATTCCTTTAATGCCAACTAAGCGTTGCAGTCTCTGTAAAAGGATTGTATGATCAATAGTGTCAAATGCAGCACTAAGATCTAATAACA
>CM042321.1:1212435-1222435 GCA_023566125.1 Zingel zingel | reverse complement strand
AGGCGGCCATGTCAGTCGTGGGTCTGTCTGTTAACCTGTCTGTGTGTTAACCTGTCTGTCTGTCTGCCTGTCTGTCTGCCAGGCGGCCATGTCAGTCGTGGGTCTGTCTGTTAACCTGTCTGTGTGTTAACCTGTCTGTCTGCCTGTCTGTCTGCCAGGCGGCCATGTCAGTCGTGGGTCTGTCTGTTAACCTGTCTGTGTGTTAACCTGTCTGTCTGCCTGTCTGTCTGCCAGGCGGCCATGTCAGTCGTGGGTCTGTCTGTTAACCTGTCTGTGTGTTAACCTGTCTGTCTGCCTGCCTGTCTGTCTGCCAGGCGGCCATGTCAGTCGTGGGTCTGTCTGCCGAGGACCAGGAAGCAGTTCTTCAGCTCGTTGCAGGAATTCTTCATCTGGGAAACATCAGCTTCAGAGAGGAGAACAATTACGCTGTGGTCGAAAGCCAGGACTGTAAGATCCTGCTCAACTACACACAGTACACACTACACACTACACACTACACACACAGTACACTACACACACACACTATACACACTACACTACAATTACGCTGTGGTCGAAAGCCAGGACTGTAAGATCCTGCTCAACTACACACAGTACACACTACACACTACACACTACACACTACACACACAGTACACTACACACACACACTACACACTACACACTACACACTACACACACAGTACACTACACACACACACTATACACACTACACTACAATTACGCTGTGGTCGAAAGCCAGGACTGTAAGATCCTGCTCAACTACACACAGTACACACTACACACTACACACTACACACACAGTACACTACACACACACACTATACACACTACACACACTACACACTACACACTTCACACACACACTACACACACTACACACTACACTACACACTACACACTACTCAACTACACACACTATACACCCTACACTACAATTACGCTGTGGTCGAAAGCCAGGACTGTAAGATCCTGCTCAACTACACACAGTACACACAGTACACACACTACACACTACACACTACACACTACACACAGTACACTACACACACACACTACACACACTATACACACTACACACTACACTACACACTACACACTACTCAACTACACACACTACACACTATACACTACACACACACACTACACACACACACACACACACTACACACAGTACACACAGTACACACACTACACACACTACACACACTACACACTACACACACTACACACACACACACACACTACACACAGTACACACACTACACACACTACACACAGTACACACAGCACACACAGTACACACACACTACACACTACACACTACACACACTACACACAGTACACACTACACACTACACACACTATATACAGTACACACACTACACACAGCACACACACTACACACAGTACACACAGCACACACAGTACACACACACACAGTACACACTACACACAGTACACACTACACACTACACACACTATACACAGTACACACAGTACACACACTACACACTACACACACTACACACTACACACTACACACACTACACACTACACACAGTACACAGTACACACAGTACACACACTACACACACACACACTACACACAGTACACACAGCACACACAGTACACACTATACACTATATCCTACTCAACTACACACTACACACAGTACACACACTACACACTACACACACTACACACAGTACACAGTACACACACACTACACACACTACACACACACACACACACACACACACACACACTACACACAGTACACACACAGTACACACTACACACTACACACACTATACACACTACACTACACACACTACACACACACACTACACACACACACACACACTACACACACACACACACTACACACAGTACACAGTACACACTACACACACTATACACACTACACTACACACACACACACTACACACACACACACTACACACTACACACACTACATATACTACACACTACACACTACATATACTACACACTACACACTACACATACTACACACTACACACTACATATAATACACACTACACACTACACACTACATATACTACACACTACACACTATACACTACACATACTACACACTACACACTACAAATACTACACACTACATATACTACACACTATACACTACACACTATACACTACAAATACTACACACTACACACTATACACTACACACTACATATACTACACACTATACACTACAAATACTACACACTACACACACACACTACACACACTACACACTACACTACACACTACTCAACTACACACACTATACACCCCACACTACAATTACGCTGTGGTCGAAAGCCAGGACTGTAAGATCCTGCTCAACTACACACAGTACACACAGTACACATTATACTACACACTACACACTACACTACACACACACTACACACACTACACACTATACTACACACTATACACTATATCCTGCTCAACTACACACAGTACACACAGTACACACACACTACACACTACACACACAGTACACTACACACACACACTACACACACTATACACACTACACTACACACACACACTACACACAGTACACACTACACACTACACACACTATACACACTACACTACACACACACACTACACACAGTACACACTACACACTACACACACTATACACACTACACTACACACACACACTACACACAGTACACACTACACACACTATACACAGTACACACAGTACACACACTACACACTACACTACACACTACACACACACTACACACACTACACACTATACTACACACTATACACTATATCCTGCTCAACTACACACAGTACACACAGTACACACAGTACACACACACTACACACACTACACACACACTATACACACTACACACTACACACTATACACTACACACACACACTACACACACACACACTACACACAGTACACACAGTACACACACACTACACACTACACACAGTACACACTACACACTACACACACTATATACAGTACACACACTACACACAGCACACACTACACACAGTACACACAGCACACACAGTACACACACACACACAGTACACACTACACACACTACACACAGTACACACTACACACTACACACACTATACACAGTACACACAGTACACACACTACACACACTACACACTACACACACTACACACTACACACACTACACACTACACACAGTACACACTACACACAGTACACACAGTACACACACTACACACACACACACACACACTACACACAGTACACACAGCACACACAGTACACACTATACACTATATCCTACTCAACTACACACTACACACAGTACACACACTACACACTACACACACTACACACAGTACACAGTACACACACACTACACACACTACACACACACACACACACACACACTACACACAGTACACACACACTACACACAGTACACACTACACACTACACACACTATACACACTACACTACACACACTACACACACACACTACACACACACACACACACTACACACACACACACTACACACACACACACACACACTACACACAGTACACAGTACACACTACACACACTATACACACTACACTACACTACACTACACACACTACACACACACACACTACACACTACACACACTACATATACTACACACTACACACTACATATACTACACACTACACACTACACATACTACACACTATACACTACACACTACACACTACATATACTACACACTACACACTACATATACTACACACTACACACTATACACTACACATACTACACACTACACACTACAAATACTACACACTACATATACTACACACTATACACTACACACTACATATACTACACACTACACACTATACACTACACACTACATATACTACACACTATACACTACAAATACTACACACTATACACACTACAAATACTACACACTATACACACTACAAATACTACACACTATACACACTACACACTATACACACTACAAATACTACACACTATACACTACACACTACAAATACTACAAATACTACACACTATACACACTACAAATACTACACACTATACACACTACAAATACTACACACTATACACTACACACTACAAATACTACACACTACACACTATACACTACAAATACTACACACTACACACTGGGGATCCCTCAGGACGGCCTGTCTCTCTCTTTCTAACCTGTCTGTCTCTCTCTCTAACCTGTCTCTCTGACCTGTCTGTCTCTCTGCAGTCCTAGCGTTCCCGTGCTTCCTGCTGGGGATCCCTCAGGACGGCCTGTCTCTCTCTGACCTGTCTGTCTCTCTGCAGTCCTAGCGTTCCCGTGCTTCCTGCTGGGGATCCCTCAGGACGGCCTGTCTCTCTCTGACCTGTCTGTCTCTCTGCAGTCCTAGCGTTCCCGTGCTTCCTGCTGGGGATCCCTCAGGACGGCCTGTCTCTCTCTGACCTGTCTGTCTCTCTGCAGTCCTAGCGTTCCCGTGCTTCCTGCTGGGGATCCCTCAGGACGGCCTGTCTCTCTCTGACCTGTCTGTCTCTCTGCAGTCCTAGCGTTCCCGTGCTTCCTGCTGGGGATCCCTCAGGACGGCCTGTCTCTCTCTGACCTGTCTGTCTCTCTGCAGTCCTAGCGTTCCCGTGCTTCCTGCTGGGGATCCCTCAGGACGGCCTGTCTCTCTCTGACCTGTCTGTCTCTCTGCAGTCCTAGCGTTCCCGTGCTTCCTGCTGGGGATCCCTCAGGACGGCCTGTCTCTCTCTGACCTGTCTGTCTCTCTGCAGTCCTAGCGTTCCCGTGCTTTCTGCTGGGGATCCCTCAGGACGGCCTGTCTCTCTCTGACCTGTCTGTCTCTCTGCAGTCCTAGCGTTCCCGTGCTTCCTGCTGGGGATCCCTCAGGACGGCCTGTCTCTCTCTGACCTGTCTGTCTCTCTGCAGTCCTAGCGTTCCCGTGCTTCCTGCTGGGGATCCCTCAGGACGGCCTGTCTCTCTCTGACCTGTCTGTCTCTCTGTAGTCCTAGCGTTCCCGTGCTTCCTGCTGGGGATCCCTCAGGACGGCCTGTCTCTCTCTGACCTGTCTGTCTCTCTGCAGTCCTAGCGTTCACGTGCTTCCTGCTGGGGATCCCTCAGGACGGCCTGTCTCTCTCTGACCTGTCTGTCTCTCTGTAGTCCTAGCGTTCCCGTGCTTCCTGCTGGGGATCCCTCAGGACGGCCTGTCTCTCTCTGACCTGTCTGTCTCTCTGCAGTCCTAGCGTTCCCGTGCTTCCTGCTGGGGATCCCTCAGGACGGCCTGTCTCTCTCTGACCTGTCTGTCTCTCTGCAGTCCTAGCGTTCCCGTGCTTCCTGCTGGGGATCCCTCAGGACGGCCTGTCTCTCTCTGACCTGTCTGTCTCTCTGCAGTCCTAGCGTTCCCGTGCTTCCTGCTGGGGATCCCTCAGGACGGCCTGTCTCTCTCTGACCTGTCTGTCTCTCTGCAGTCCTAGCGTTCCCGTGCTTCCTGCTGGGGATCCCTCAGGACGGCCTGTCTCTCTCTGACCTGTCTGTCTCTCTGCAGTCCTAGCGTTCCCGTGCTTCCTGCTGGGGATCCCTCAGGACGGCCTGTCTCTCTCTGACCTGTCTGTCTCTCTGCAGTCCTAGCGTTCCCGTGCTTCCTGCTGGGGATCCCTCAGGACGGCCTGTCTCTCTCTGACCTGTCTGTCTCTCTGCAGTCCTAGCGTTCCCGTGCTTCCTGCTGGGGATCCCTCAGGACGGCCTGTCTCTCTCTGACCTGTCTGTCTCTCTGCAGTCCTAGCGTTCCCGTGCTTCCTGCTGGGGATCCCTCAGGACGGCCTGTCTCTCTCTGACCTGTCTGTCTCTCTGCAGTCCTAGCGTTCCCGTGCTTCCTGCTGGGGATCCCTCAGGACGGCCTGTCTCTCTCTGACCTGTCTGTCTCTCTGCAGTCCTAGCGTTCCCGTGCTTTCTGCTGGGGATCCCTCAGGACGGCCTGTCTCTCTCTGACCTGTCTGTCTCTCTGCAGTCCTAGCGTTCCCGTGCTTCCTGCTGGGGATCCCTCAGGACGGCCTGTCTCTCTCTGACCTGTCTGTCTCTCTGCAGTCCTAGCGTTCCCGTGCTTCCTGCTGGGGATCCCTCAGGACGGCCTGTCTCTCTCTGACCTGTCTGTCTCTCTGCAGTCCTAGCGTTCCCGTGCTTCCTGCTGGGGATCCCTCAGGACGGCCTGTCTCTCTCTGACCTGTCTGTCTCTCTGCAGTCCTAGCGTTCCCGTGCTTCCTGCTGGGGATCCCTCAGGACGGCCTGTCTCTCTCTGACCTGTCTGTCTCTCTGCAGTCCTAGCGTTCCCGTGCTTCCTGCTGGGGATCCCTCAGGACGGCCTGTCTCTCTCTGACCTGTCTGTCTCTCTGCAGTCCTAGCGTTCCCGTGCTTCCTGCTGGGGATCCCTCAGGACGGCCTGTCTCTCTCTGACCTGTCTGTCTCTCTGCAGTCCTAGCGTTCCCGTGCTTCCTGCTGGGGATCCCTCAGGACGGCCTGTCTCTCTCTGACCTGTCTGTCTCTCTGCAGTCCTAGCGTTCCCGTGCTTCCTGCTGGGGATCCCTCAGGACGGCCTGTCTCTCTCTGACCTGTCTGTCTCTCTGCAGTCCTAGCGTTCCCGTGCTTCCTGCTGGGGATCCCTCAGGACGGCCTGTCTCTCTCTGACCTGTCTGTCTCTCTGCAGTCCTAGCGTTCCCGTGCTTTCTGCTGGGGATCCCTCAGGACGGCCTGTCTCTCTCTGACCTGTCTGTCTCTCTGCAGTCCTAGCGTTCCCGTGCTTCCTGCTGGGGATCCCTCAGGACGGCCTGTCTCTCTCTGACCTGTCTGTCTCTCTGCAGTCCTAGCGTTCCCGTGCTTCCTGCTGGGGATCCCTCAGGACGGCCTGTCTCTCTCTGACCTGTCTGTCTCTCTGCAGTCCTAGCGTTCCCGTGCTTCCTGCTGGGGATCCCTCAGGACGGCCTGTCTCTCTCTGACCTGTCTGTCTCTCTGCAGTCCTAGCGTTCCCGTGCTTTCTGCTGGGGATCCCTCAGGACGGCCTGTGCAGTAAGCTGACCAGCAGGATGATGGACAGTAAGTGGGGGGGGAAGACCGAGTCCATCTCGGTCACGCTGAACACGGAGCAGGCCTGTTTCTCCAGAGACGCCCTGTCCAAGGCACTGTACACCAGGCTGTTTGACTTCCTCGTAGACGTTAGTACACACACACACACACACACACACACACACACACACACACACACACACACACACACACACACATACACACACACACACACACACACACAGAGAGACACACACACACACACACCCTGTTTTATTCTTCTGACTCTTTGATGTGTTTTTTAGGTTTCAAAGCATACTTTGCTTTATTTACACTTTGTTTTATCCTGTACTTACTCCTTGGTGTGTGTGTGTGTGTGTGTGTGTGTGTGTGTGTGTGTGTGTGTGTGTGTGTGTGTGTGTGTGTGTGTGTGTGTGAGAGACAGTGTATTAATAAAGCCATGCAGAAGGATCAGGAAGAGCTCAACATCGGAGTCCTCGACATCTACGGCTTTGAGATCTTCCAGGTACACACACACACACACACACACACACACACACACACACACACACACACACACACACACACACACACACAGCTGTTATTGATTGATCTGATTGGTCGTTAACAGTAACTCGTGTTTCAGAGAAACGGCTTCGAGCAGTTCTGCATCAACTTTGTGAACGAGAAGCTGCAGCAGATTTTTATCGAGCTCACGCTGAAGGCAGAACAGGTGAACTGCCTGTCTGTCTGCCTGTCTGTCTGTCTGCCTGTCTGTCTGCCTGAATGTGTTTGTGTCTAAATGTCTGTCTGTCTCTCGGTCTGTCTCTCTGCCTGTCTGTCTGTCTCTCGGTCTGTCTGTCTCTCGGTCTGTCTCTCTGTCTGTCTGCCTGTCTGTCTGTCTCTCGGTCTGTCTGTCTCTCGGTCTGTCGCTCTGTCTGTCTGCCTGTCTGTCTGTCTCTCTCTCTCTGTCTTTCTGTCTCTCTCTCTGTATGTCTGTCTTTCTCTCTGTCTCCCTCTCTCTCTGTCTAACCTGTCTGTCTAACCCGTCTCTCCGTCTAACCTGTCTGTCTGCCTGCCTGTCTGTCTGCAGGAAGAGTATGTCCAGGAGGGGATCAAGTGGACGCCCATCGAGTATTTCAACAACAAGGTGGTCTGTGACCTCATCGAGTCCAAAGTGGTGAGTCAGCCAATCAGACGGGAGCACTTTCTGTCTCTCAGCCAATCAGACGGGAGCACTTTCTGTCTCTCAGCCAATCAGACAGGAGGACTTTCTGTCTCTTTGTCGTCACCACAGAAGGTTGAAGACCTCACTGCTAACGCTTTAATACAGAAACATGCAGATGGATGTGGGAGTGTTTCCTCTGCTGGTTACCCAGAATCCTCCTGGGGTGATGAGCATCCGGGACGACGTGTCTGTCTGTCTGTCTAACCTGTCTAACCTGTCTACCCAGAATCCTCCTGGGGTGATGAGCGTCCTGGACGACGTGTGCGCCACGATGCACGCTAAAGGAGAAGGCGCCGACCAGACGCTGCTGCAGAAGCTTCAGGGCCAGATCGGCTCGCACGAGCACTTCAGCAGCTGGAACAAGGGCTTCATCATCCACCACTACGCGGGGAAGGTACCTGTCTGTCTGCCTGCCTGTCTGTCTGCCTGTCTGTCTGTCCACTACGCGGGGAAGGTACCTGTCTGTCTGCCTGCCTGTCTGTCTGTTCACTACGCGGGGAAGGTACCTGTCTGTCTGTCTGTCTGTCTGTCCACTACGCGGGGAAGGTACCTGTCTGTCTGCCTGCCTGTCTGTCTGCCTGCCTGTCTGTCTGTCCACTACGCGGGGAAGGTACCTGTCTGTCTGCCTGCCTGTCTGTCTGCCTGTCTGTCTGTCCACTACGCGGGGAAGGTACCTGTCTGTCTGCCTGCCTGTCTGTCTGTCTGTCTGTCCACTACGCGGGGAAGGTACCTGTCTGTCTGCCTGCCTGCCTGTCTGTCTGTCTGTTCACTACGCGGGGAAGGTACCTGTCTGTCTGCCTGCCTGTCTGTCTGTCCACTATGCGGGGAAGGTACCTGTCTGTCTGCCTGCCTGTCTGTCTGTTCACTACGCGGGGAAGGTACCTGTCTGTCTGCCTGCCTGTCTGTCTGTTCACTACGCGGGGAAGGTACCTGTCTGTCTGTCTGTCTGTCTGTCCACTACGCGGGGAAGGTACCTGTCTGTCTGCCTGCCTGTCTGTCTGCCTGCCTGTCTGTCTGTCCACTACGCGGGGAAGGTACCTGTCTGTCTGCCTGCCTGTCTGTCTGCCTGTCTGTCTGTCCACTACGCGGGGAAGGTACCTGTCTGTCTGCCTGCCTGTCTGTCTGTCTGTCTGTCCACTACGCGGGGAAGGTACCTGTCTGTCTGCCTGCCTGCCTGTCTGTCTGTCTGTTCACTACGCGGGGAAGGTACCTGTCTGTCTGCCTGCCTGTCTGTCTGTTCACTACGCGGGGAAGGTACCTGTCTGTCTGTCTGTCTGTCTGTCCACTACGCGGGGAAGGTACCTGTCTGTCTGTTCACTACGCGGGGAAGGTACCTGTCTGTCTGCCTGCCTGTCTGTCTGTTCACTACGCGGGGAAGGTACCTGTCTGTCTGTCTGTCTGTCTGTCCACTACGCGGGGAAGGTACCTGTCTGTCTGCCTGCCTGCCTGTCTGCCTGCCTGTCTGTCTGTCCACTACGCGGGGAAGGTACCTGTCTGTCTGCCTGCCTGTCTGTCTGCCTGTCTGTCTGTCCACTACGCGGGGAAGGTACCTGTCTGTCTACCTGCCTGTCTGTCTGTCCACTACGCGGGGAAGGTACCTGTCTGTCTCTCTGTCTGTCTGTCTGTCCACTACGCGGGGAAGGTACCT
>CM042321.1:1187435-1209935 GCA_023566125.1 Zingel zingel | reverse complement strand
CAGGTCCAGCCTGTAGGGGGCACTAACCGGTCCAGCCTGTATAGGGTCTATCAGGTCCAGCCTGTAGGGGGCACTAACCGGTCCAGCCTGTAGGGGGTCTAACTGTCAGATAAAACTAACGGTGCTTTCAGAAACAAGCCAACAGTCTGGTCCAGACCCTGATGAAGTGATCTAACACCCCCCCCCCCCCCCTCCTCCCCTCCCTTTCAGAAACAAGCCAACAGTCTGGTCCAGACCCTGATGAAGTGCACCCCCCACTACATCCGCTGCATCAAACCCAACGAGACCAAGCGGTCCCGGGACTGGGAGGAGAACCGGGTCAGACACCAGGTGGAGTACCTGGGCCTCCGGGAGAACATCAGGGTCCGCCGGGCCGGATACGCCTACAGACGCATCTTCAACAAGTTCCTGCACAGGTCAGAGGTCAAAGGGCAGAGGTCAGAGCAGAGGTCACAGCAGAGGGCAGAGGTCAAAGCAAAGGTCAGAGACACAGGTCAAAGCACAGGTCAGAGGTCACGGCACAGGGCAGTGGTCAAAGGTCACAGGGCAGAGGTCACAGCAGAGTTCACAGCAGAGGTCAAAGCACAGGGCAGAGGTCACAGCACAGGTCAGAGGTCACAGCAGAGGTCAAACAGGAAGCTTCCTGCACGCCGGCCGGCCGCTTCAAACTAGAAATGTTTTAATACTGTTTCTGCTTCCATAAATACAGAGTTTGATTCCTAAAAGTTCCTAAAGGTGTCTGAAGTATCCGACCAGCCAGCCCCACATCCAGATGTTGGGTCTGGGTCTGACCCACATCCAGATGTTGGGTCTGGGAACTCCCTATTGGCTGGGCTCAATCTGAGGGGCGGGATAAACGGTTGTCTTTCAAATTCCCTCTGCACCAATAGGATAGCGCTCCAACCAATCAGAGCAAGGCTAGTTGATAGATTCAACTTTAAACTCCGAACACATCTTCCTTATTTAAGTGACTTCAGTGCCGTTCTTTGTTCTTTTCTCAAAGAAAAGCTGAACTCCAAGTCTTCCAGAGACCGCTGTTCTCCAGCAGCAGCAGCCATAAGCCCCGCCCACCCACTCTATACACGATGTGATTGGCCTGACCAGAGTTTGGTTTTTCCAGCTCGCAAGCCAACAGAAAGTTGCTAGACGACCCTGGCTGCAGATTACATTTGCTGCCGCTAGAGTGGTCTAGATTTCTAGGCTAATATAGGACCGCTGAAGACATGAAAGGGGAAAGACATGCAGCAAAGGACAGCAGGGCGCAGCCGAACCCGAGGCCACTGCGTCGAAGTTTAAAATTATCCACAGAAGTTCCTAAAGTTGTCTAAAGTATTCACAGATCCTAGATTTCTTTATTATTGTTACTATATAATCAGGGCCGGCCCGTGGCACAGGGCGCTGGCAGTGCAGTGGTTTTGTATGTATGGTATTGGATAACATCTCTGCTTCCAACACGCTAACGTGCTAACTTGTGTGCTGTAGGTACGCCATCCTGACGAAGGAGACGTGGCCTCGCTGGAGGGGCGAGGAGCGCCAGGGAGTCATGCACCTCCTCAACTCCGTCAACATGGACCAGGACCAGTTCCAGCTCGGCAAGACCAAAGTCTTCATCAAAGCTCCAGAGTCGGTACGAAACACTCGGGGTAATCTAGGGCTGTTAACGTGTGGGTCGACCCAAGAGCATCAAATAAAGGACACCAATGGGCGGACCCAAGAGTGTCAAAAGACGCCAATGGGCGGACCCAAGAGTGTCAAAAAAAGGACACCAAGGGGCTGATTCAGAACGTCAAAAAAAGACGCCAATGGGCCGACCCAAGAGGGCCAAAAAGTGACTACAGTGGGCCGATTCAGAGCATCAAAAAAAGGACACCAATGGGCGGACCCAAAAGTGTAAAAAGACGCCAATGGGCGGACCCAAGAGTGTCAGAAAAAAGATGCCAATGGGCAGACCCAAGAGTGTCAAAAGACGCCAATGGGCGGACCCAAGACTGTCAAAAAAAGGACACCAAGGGGCTGATTCAGAACGTCAAAAAAAGACGCCAATGGGCCAACCGAAGTGTCAAAAAAAGATGCCAATGGGCCGACCCAAGAGGGCCAAAAAGTGACTACAGTGGGCCGATTCAGAGCATCAAAAAATGACGCCAATGGGCTGACCCAAGAGGGCCAAAAAAAGACGCCAATGTGCCGACCCAAGAGGGCCAAAAAGTGACTCCAATGTGCCGATTCAGAGCATCAAAAAATTACGCCAATGGGCCGACCCAAGAGCACCAAAAATAGATGCCAATGGGCCGACCCAAGGGCCAAAAAGTGACTCCATTGGGCCGACCCAAGGGCCAAAAAGTGACTCCAATGGGCCGACCCAAGGGCCAAAAAGTGACTCCAATGGGCCGACCCAAGAGAGCCAAAAAGTGACTCCAATGGGCCGACCCAAGAGAGCCAAAAAGTGACTCCAATGGGCCGACCCAAGAGAGCCAAAAAGTGACTCCAATGGGCCGATTCAGAGCATCAAAAAAAGACGCCAATGGGCTGACCCAAGAGGGCCAAAAAAAGACGCCAATGGGCCGACCCAAGAGCACCAAAAAAAGACGCCAATGTGCCGACCCAAGAGGGCCAAAAAAAGACGCCAATGGGCCGACCCAAGAGCACCAAAAAAAGACGCCAATGGGCCGACCCAAGAGGGCCAAAAAAAGACGCCAATGGGCCGACCCAAGAGCACCAAAAAAAGACGCCAATGGGCCGACCCAAGAGGGCCAAAAAGTGACTCCAATGTGCCGATTCAGAGCATCAAAAAATTACGCCAATGGGCCGACCCAAGAAGGCCAAAAAGTGACTCCAATGGGCCAACCCAAGAGGGCCAAAAAGTGACTCCAATGGGCCGACCCAAGAGGGCCAAAAAGTGACTCCAATGGGTCGACCCCAGAGGGCCAAAAAGTGACTCCGATGGGCCGATTCAGAGCATCAAAAAATGAGTTCCCAGAACCCGTCAGGTCACTCAGGTGTCCCTGCCTGGTCTTTACGGTGTTGTTTTCCTCTGCAGCTCTTCTTGTTGGAGGAGATGAGGGAGAGGAAGTATAACGGGTACGCTCGGGTCATCCAGAAGGCGTGGCGGAAACACATCGCTGTCCGCAAGTACGTCAAGATGAGGGAGGAAGGTGAGACTGTCTTCCATAAGTTGGTAAAGGAAGCAACAACATTTGGGTTTGTGTTTGTGTCGTGGACATTATGTCTTTCCTTCTACTAAGGGGTTTTCTGTCTCTTCCAGCCTCGGACGTCCTGCTGAACAAAAAGGAGCGCCGCAGAAACAGCATCAACAGGAACTTTGTGGGCGACTACCTCGGGACAGACAACCACCCAGAGATCAGGCAGTTCGTCGGCCGCAGAGAGAGGATCGACTTCGCCGACGTCGTGGTGAAGTTTGACAGAAGATTCAGGGTAAAAACTCCGTCCAGAAAGACACGACAGTCCCACAGAAAATCTGACTGAAGCGAAAACACTTCCTGACTTGTGTTTGTGTCGCTCCGCAGACAACGAAGCGTGACCTCATCCTGACCCCGAAGTTCCTGTACCTGATTGGTCGAGAGAAGGTGAAGCAGGGTCCAGATAAAGGTCAGATCCAGGAGGTCCTCAAGAGGAAGATCGAGCTCAACAAGATCCAGTCTGTTTCCCTCAGGTACTCCAACAGAACCAGAACCAGTGCTAGATACAGAACCAAGACCAGAACCAGAACTAAGACCAGAACCAGAGCTAGAACTAAGACTAGATACAGAACCAGAACCAGAACCAGAGACAAAACTAGATAGATAAATTAGTGAGATGTTTTTTATCTTGTCTTTTTACGTCTCTCTCTCTCTGTCTGTCTCTCTCCACCTGTCTTTCTCTGACCTGTCTGTCTCTCTCCCTGTCTTTCTCTGACCTGTCTGTCTCTCTCCCTGTCTCTCTCTGACCTGTCTGTCTCTCTCCCTGTCTCTCTCTGTCCTGTCTGTTCTACCTGTCTGTCTCTCTCTGTCATGTCTGTTTCTACCTGTCTGTCTCTCTCCCTGTCTCTCTCTGACCTGTCTGTCTCTCTCCCTGTCTCTCTCTGTCCTGTCTGTTCTACCTGTCGGTCTCTCTCCCTGTCTCACTCCACCTGTCTGTCTCTCTCCGTCTCTCTCTGTCCTGTCTGTTTCTACCTGTCTGTCTCTGTCTCCCTGTCTCTCTCTGACCTGTCTGTCTCCCTGTCTCTCTCTCCGTCAGCACCCTGCAGGACGACTTCTTCACAATCCACGAGGAGGAGTACGACAGCGTCCTTCAGAGCGTCTTTAAAACGGAGTTCCTCAGTCTGCTCGTCAAACGTTATCAGGAGAAAACTCAGAAGAAGCTGCCGCTCAAATTCAACAACCTGTCAGTACCTCCCCATGGATTATCCTGTACCATACACACATGGATTATCCTGTACCATACACACATGGATTATCCTGTACCATACACACGTGGATTATCCTGTACCATACACACGTGGATTATCCTGTACCATACACACATGGATTATCCTGTACCATACACACATGGATTATCCTGTACCATACACACATGGATTATCCTGTACCATACACACATGGATTATCCTGTACCATACACACGTGGATTATCCTGTACCATACACACGTTTCATGCTGTAGATTATACCAGGACGCCTTTAACCTGCTGCACTATGAAAAATATTACTCCTGTGGTTAAGAATTAAGCCCAAAGCCGTTCCACAGAGACAGAAAAGGTGCTTTCTTGAGAGCAATAGATGGTTAACCTAAAGACAGACATCTGTGAAAGAAATGGTTACAAAGTACAAAAAAAATGTTTTTAATTCAGCCTGAAATTACTGCTGTGCATGTAATGTGTGGTTCTTTTTTAAATAATCAAACAAAGTCCAGACCTTCTCGCTCAGAGCCTCCATGAACTCATCTGTCTCTGCAGTCTGGAGTTTAAGGTGAAGAAAGGCGGGTGGGGTCCCTTTAACTCCTCGGGGTCCAGACAGATCCAGTTCCAGGCGGGTCAGGGGGACGAGGCCGTCCTGAAGCCCAGCGGCAAGGTCCTGCAGGTCTCCATCGGACCCGGACTGCCCAAAAACTCCAGTAAGTCCCAAACACTCCCAAAAACTCCAGCAAGTCCCAAACACTCCCAAAACCTCCAGTAAGTCCCAAACACTCCCAAAACCTCCAGTAAGCCCCAAACACTCCCAAACACTCTAGTAAGTCCCAAACACTCCCAAAACCTCCCTTAAGCCCCAAACACTCTAGTAAGTCCCAAACACTCTAGTAAGTCCCAAACACTACCAAACACTCTAGTAAGTCCCAAACACTCTAGTAAGTCCCAAAACCTCCAGTAAGCCGCAAACACTCCCAAAACCTCCAGTAAGTCTCAAACACTGCCAAAACCTCTAGTAAGCCCCAAACACTCCCAAAACCTCCAGTAAGTCTCAAACACTGCCAAAACCTCTAGTAAGCCCCAAACACTCCCAAAACCTCCAGTAAGTCACAAAACCTCCAGTAAGTCCCAAACATTTCCAAAACGTCCAGTAAGTCCCAAACACTCCCAAAAACTCTAGTAAGTCCCAAACACTCCCAAAACCTCCAGTAAGCCCCAAACACTCCCAAAACATCTAGTAAGCCCCAAACACTCCCAAAACCTCCAGTAAGTCTCAAACACTGCCAAAACCTCTAGTAAGCCCCAAACACTCCCAAAACCTCCAGTAAGTCCCAAACACTCCCAAAACCTCCAGTGAGTCCCAAACACTCTAGTAAGTCCCAAACACTCCCAAAAACTCTAGTAAGTCCCAAACACTCCCAAAACCTCCAGTAAGTCCCAAACACTCCCAAAACCTCCAGTAAGTCCCAAACACTCCCAAAACCTCCAGTAAGCCCCAAAAACTCCAGTAAGTCTCAAACACTCCCAAAACCTCCAGTAAGCCCCAAACACTCCCAAAAACTCTAGTAAGTCCCAAACACTCCCAAAACCTCCAGTAAGTCACAAACACTCCCAAAACCTCCAGTAAGTCACAAAGACAAATTGTATGTATGTTTTTGATAACTGCATCACTTCCTGTTTGGTTTGTAGGACCGACGAGGAAGGACAATCGCAAGAGTCGCTACATGGGAAGCCAGGCTCCGCCCAGCGGCCAGAACAGCTCAGGTACCACAAACATACAGTCGCTAACATCGCCTGTTTTCAATTGTTTTCATTGCCTTTTTCTACGGTTTCACCGTTCAGTGCAGCAGACAGTAGTTCGTGGTCCAGGTTCATCCAGCAGACTGCTCTCAGGTCTCTGTTTATAACTTTTTTTCTGCAGCTTCTCGCTCTAGAGGGGGCGGAGCTCCCAGAGGAGGCCCTGCCTCCTCCAGAGGCTCCCTGCTGAGGCAGCACTCCACCATGGAGCAGCCGAGTCTGCCCCGACTCCAGAGCCAGCGTCGACCTGACAGCCGGGCCCCAAAACAACCCGACATGGGCTTCATGAATGTCCCGGAGCAGGGCGCCGCAGGGTGAGACCGCCAGCGACTTCAGCATAACCAAATGCATAAATCTGTCCATGTTAGCACACTGTTCCACCTTCTCGGCCATATCTCCACCAGACTCCATGTAAATAATCAGGACTTTAATCATCGTAAAACACACTTCATTCAAAGTGGACAGAAACTAAATCAAACTATCAAAAGCCGTCTCGGTTCATCTTTCCACTGTTCCAACAATCACCACTCTGGTTTGGTTGAAATAATCCCTTAATTCACCCATTTACATGTGGAGATATGCTGGCTCTATACACGCTAAAAGTCCTGATTATTTACATGGAGTCTGGTGGAGATATGCTGGCTCTATACACGCTAAAAGTCCTGATTACTTACATGGAGTCTGGTGGAAATATGCTGGCTCTATACACGCTAAAAGTCCTGATTATTTACATGGAGTCTGGTGGGAATATGCTGGCTCTATACACGCTAAAAGTCCTGATTATTTACATGGAGTCTGGTGTAGTTTGGTGATGGTGATTTCGGGGCTGTTTGATGTTAAACTAAACACTAAACTACTCTTTAACTAAAAGGTCTATCTCTGTAGGGATCCATCCCATAATGTTGTCAGACTCTTAGAATAATAATCTGAGTCTGTCAGCAGCAACAACAGAACTTTTAGTGACTCTAACTGCTGCTGAACATTAGTCCTGTAGGGTTACATCACAGCTTGGTTCTGGTTTAATACTGGACCAGTTTCAGAGGTTGTTGTTCACATCAGTCTCTCTGTGATCCTTCAGGCTTCAGCGGCGGCTGTCGAAGGAGGTGAAGCCTCTTCCTGGAGCCGGCCGAGCCAAACCGGCGCCCAAACCGAAGCCTCGCTCTCCGCAGTGCAGAGCGCTGTACGCCTACGACGCCCAGGACACCGACGAACTCAGCTTCAACGCCGCCGATATCATTGACATACTCACTCAAGGTACTGCTGAAACTAGTACAGTTACAACTACTTCTACTTTTAGTACTATATATATATATATATATATATATATATATATATATATATATATATATATATATATATGTATTTATTTTTTTATTATTGTATTTTTTAATTGTATTTTTTTAATTGTATTTATTTATTTATTTTTTTAATTGTATATTTTAATTGTATGTCTACTAATCACATGGGAAAAGGGCAAGACATGTTTAGTTTATTGTAGTGCTGTCAAACAATTAAAATATTTAATGTCATAGTTAACTCGCAATTAATCGCACATTTATATCTATTCTAAATGTCCCTTGATTTCTTTTTGTCCCATTATTTGTTATCGTTTTATTGCTCTTATCAACATGGAAAAGTGGATCGGCTTGCTTCGTGCTTTCGTCGCCTTGCTTTGACGAGGGGGCGGAGAACTGGCATCAGCCGCGTGCTTGGCCGTCAGCCGCGTGCTTGGCCGTCAGCTGCGTGCTTGGCCGTCAGCTGCGTGCTCGGCCGTCAGCCGTCAGCCGCGTGCTCGGCCGTCAGCCGCGTGCTCGGCCGTCAGCCGCGTGCTCGGCCGTCAGCCGCGTGCTCGGCCGTCAGCCGCGTGCTCGGCCGTCAGCCGCCTGCTTGGCCGTCAGCCGCGTGCTCGGCCGTCAGCCGCCTGCTTGGCCATCAGCTGTGTGCTTGGCCATCAAGTGGTACTTCAGACTGGACGTGCTGCGATGATAGCTCAGTTCACAACGACCAAACACACAGATCACTTTGGTCTTGTCAATGGAACCATTTGGCAACTTTTTAAAAGTAAACTTTCCATTCAGAATCTTATCGGCATCCATTTCGGCGTCTCGCGCTCGCCATCCACTCAAAACGTAACGTTAGCCTACTACTCTTTGGCCGGCTTGAGAGCCCAAACACGTGTGTGTGGCGTGCCTGTTGTTCTGTTTCCGGTCTAGCTAGATCCGGTGTGGTGTTGTAGTTTTTCTAACGTAACTAGTTGTTGCTACATTTACATATCGTGAATTGTTTTTTGAATCAAATCTTGAGCCTGAAAATCGATATCGAATCGTACATTTTCTGAGTCGTGCACCCCTAATAATTATACATCCCACCTTTTGACAAGCAAAATGCATCCAGCCTGTTCTTAAAAGAATGAATTGAGTTGATTTTAATCTTTCTCTTTTCAGACAGACATGTTCTGGGGTAAAGTTTTAAAGAATTCCCTCGTGTCTCGTACCTGTTGATCCAAAACTGAAAGATAGCCTCAACTGTTACATCATATATTTGCTGTCCAAGCTTATACACCTGAATCATATCACTCTGGATCTCCTGAACATGAGAGTCTTCATCCGACATGTTGTCGTCTCTGTTGTGTCTGCAGATCCGTCTGGTTGGTGGTTCGGGCGGTTGCGGGGCAGAGAGGGGATGTTCCCCGGAAACTACGTGGAGAAGATCTAACCCTCCTCTCCTCCCTGGGGGGGTGGGGGGGGGGGTCAGAGGCCACCGGAGCTGTCAACACATCAGCTGACTGGAAGAACACATCAGCTGACAGGAAGAACACATCAGCTGACAGGAAGAACGAGTTAATTCACAAACAAACACAGATGTTTGACTCAGACTGACGACAGCTTGTCACTGTGCACACTCAGGTTAAATAACATTAAATAACACCCCCCTTCTCATTCCCCCTGCTCTGGTGTTCCCCCTCTCATTCCCCCTGCTCTGGTGTTCCCCCTCTCATTCCCCCTGCTCTGGTGTTCCCCCTCTCATTCCCCCTGCTCTGGTGTTCCCCCTTCTCATTCCCCCTGCTCTGGTGTTCCCCCTCTCATTCCCCCTGCTCTGGTGTTTCCCCCTCTCATTCCCCCTGCTCTGGTGTTCCCCCTCTCATTCCCCCTGCTCTGGTGTTCCCCCTTCTCATTCCCCCTGCTCTGGTGTTTCCCCCTCTCATTCCCCGTGCTCTGGTGTTCCCCCCTCTCATTCCCCCTGCTCTGGTGTTCCCCCTTCTCATTCCCCCTGCTCTCTGGTGTTCCCCCTCTCATTCCCCCTGCTCTGGCGTTTCCCCCTCTCATTCCCCCTGCTCTGGCGTTTCCCCTTCTCATTCCCCCTGCTCTGGCGTTTCCCCCTCTCATTCCCCCTGCTCTGGCGTTTCCCCTTCTCATTCCCCCTGCTCTGGCGTTTCCCCCTTCTCATTCCCCCTGCTCTGGTGTTTCCCCTTCTCATTCCCCCTGCTCTGGCGTTTCCCCCTCTCATTCCCCCTGCTCTGGTGTTCCCCCCTCTCATTCCCCCTGCTCTGGCGTTTCCCCCTCTCATTCCCCCTGCTCTGGTGTGTCCCCCTCTAATTCCCCCTGCTCTCTGGCGTTTCCCCTTCTCATTCCCCCTGCTCTCTGGCGTTTCCCCCTCTCATTCCCCCTGCTCTGGTGTGTCCCCCTCTAATTCCCCCTGCTCTCTGGCGTTTCCCCTTCTCATTCCCCCTGCTCTCTGGCGTTTCCCCCTTCTCATTCCCCCTGCTCTGGCGTTTCCCCCTCTCATTCCCCCTGCTCTCTGGCGTTTCCCCCTCTCATTCCCCCTGCTCTCTGGCGTTTCCCCCTCTCATTCCCCCTGCTCTCTGGCGTTTCCCCCTTCCTTCTCTGCTCCCGTCAGAACTACTACGGCCACTAGAGGGCGCCACCACTACAAACCTAAATATAGGTCAGAATGATGCTGGAACATACCAACTTCTGGGGGAGTTTTTTCAGGGGGGGGGACAGTCTGTTGAACGTCCCGTAACACTGTGTACGCTCAGGTTGAACGTCCCGTAACACTGTGTACGCTCAGGTTGAACGTCCCGTGTGACTTAAAGCAGCAGCGCGATCAAATCTTACATCAGTGTTTAATTCAGCCGCGATATAAAAGTGCTGACAGAACCAACGTACTGAAACAATCCCCAAAGATCTTCTAACGAGGCGAAGGACGTTAAAGATGAACAGAAACTAGTCACGCTGGAGATGTAACACGAGACATTTCAACATCCCTGATGATGAAAACATGAAATATCTGCATGTTTTATTCCTCTGATTGAAAGATAACTAAATATATATAAATGATAATTAGAGTGACATGTCGTGTACCTTTCTGCAGTTATTTACAGTTAACGGAGTCTGTTTTATAGAAATTAACGTGTATGTTGATTTAGCTCCGAGGATCATCCAGCCAATAAACTTTCAGACATTTCAGTACGAAGATGAGTCTCAGTGATGAAATGAATGAATGAATGAATGAATGAATGTTATATGTAAAGGTTAATGCACACACACACACACACACACACACACACACACATATACACACACACACACTCACAGACACATACACATATACACACAGACATATACACACACACACATATACACACACACAGACACATAAACATATACATATACACACACACACACATACATATACACACAGACATACACACACACACATATACATATACACACAGACATACATACGCGCACACACGCACACACACATATATATATATATATATATATATATATATATAAACAGACACACAAACACAATATTGTCGATCCGTTTCTCTAACAAACTGACGTCACCAACTTTTAAACAAGGTAAGGAGGGTATAACAGAATAAAACTAAAGTTACGAATGTAACTACGGTTCTATGAATCCTGGATGACCGGCAGAGGCAGTGCTTAACACTGAATATATTCTGTATTGCGCTTGCGCAGGTCGAGTATTTATATCAACAAAGTCACCTGTGACCCCAGGGAGACCCTAACCAAGGTATTAAGTTCTAGTGTCATCCCCAAGCTCATTCCTACTGAACCTTCTTGGGTTCGCAAGATTCCGAGTGACCAAGAACTCTGGCGGTAATCCAGGATTCATAGAACTGTAGTTACATTCGTAAATTTCATTCTATTTCATCCTTACTGACCGCCAGAGGCAGTGCTCAACACTGGGAGACTCATATCAACAGTGTCAGGAGGAAGCCTGAGTACCCACCTCACAAGGATGCAGTAGAGGACCTCGGCCAGAGAACCACGCCCAATGGATGGGGAGTGCCAACGTTCACCCTGTAATAACGTGAGAACGTCCTAGGCAATGCCTATGAGGCTGTGGCACATATTTCCTCCAAGGGCACACCTCTCAAAGTCGTCCATGACATGGAGACAATCCTGGTAGAGTAGCATTTCACTCCGGATGGTAGAGACTGTCCACTCTCTCTGTATGCAGAGGCAATGGCCTCCACAATCCAGTGGGACAGGAACGCCGTATGAGGTGGAACTCGGATGGTATTGAGCCATCCGAGTTCCACCTCAAACAGGAATTACTCACGGACAAGGCATGTAGCTCACCAACAAGTTTTGCCTTGGCTGACCGCAACATGCTGCGACGAAATGATAGCCACATAGACTCTTAGGGTAGAAGGAGACCGGCCACCATCCAGGAGGGTCTGCAGAAACTCAAGGATGTTCGGCACAGAACAATGCACTGGGTCATAATCACGAGCCGTACATCACTCGGAAAACAGTTTCCACCTGTTCCCGGGTAGACAGTGCTCTGGCATTCAGGATAGTATTCCTGACAGGCTCTAGGCAATCTGTCGGGCCATTCAGCCAAACCCACAGCCAAATCCGGCCACACAGCTGAGACAGGAGGTCTTCCCTGCCGGGGAGGCGCCTTGCAGCAGAGACTGTGAAGCAGGCAGAACCAAGTCCTGGCTGGTCAGAAGGGGGTCACCAGAAGAAGCTTGTGGCCCGGATGAAGCACTCTGAGAAGCATCGGCAAGATCAGAGGAAACGGTGGAAAGGCATAGAGAAGGTCCTCCGGCCACACATGAGCCAGAGCATCCTGGCCAAGAGAGCTGTTCTCCATCAAAGAAAACCATAGGGGGCAATGGGTTGACATCTCCGAGGCCAAAAGATCTACCTCCACCCTGCCGAAGATGTGAAAGACTGTCGAGGTGTTGTCCGAACTGACGAGCACGCACCTTCTCCTCAGGTACGGCAGGAAATGCCGCAGAGCCAGGTGCACAGCCCGTAGCTCCAGCACGTTGATGTGCTCGAGGGTCTCGTGAGCAGACCACAGGCCCTGAGCTGTCCTGTTTTGCCACACTTCCCCCCCCATCCTGAAAGCCAGGCGTCCTTTGTGACAGTCTCTCGTGGAAAGGGAACAGAGCCCATGGGCACCCCTTCCAACAAATACGAACTCTTCCCCCGTCGGGACAGAGCCATCAGGCACTGCTGCGACACCTTGATCTTCCTGTGCCTGTGCCACTTGGCAACCAAGTGGAAACCGTTCAGCCATTTCTGCAGGGGGCGCAGTGACAGTAAGCTAAGGGAACGACAGCCAGGGCAGCTATCAACTTGCCCACGAAGCGAAGAAACTGACCGTAGGATAACATCCTGCCCCCTTGGAAAAAGGAGGCGGATGATGTCGTTTATGCGCTGAAGCGATGGACAGGTCTTCATAGTGACACTGTTCAGAGTTATACCAATGACAGTAATGCGCTGAGAAGGATCCAGAGAACTCTTTTAGAGGTTTACCGTGAGATGTGTCCTGGGTAGCCTGAAGCCGGGACGGCGCACAAATCAACCAGTCGTCTAGATACGGCAGGATCTTCATGCCCTGCGACTGCAGGGGTGAGAGGGCTGCCGCAACACACCTGGTGAATACACGTGGAGAGAGGGAGAGTCCAAACGGGACTCCTGTGGTCAGGCACAATAGGAATATGAAAATAAGCATCCGTCAAATCGATGGATGTGAACCAGTCCTCTTTGGCAACAGGTATCAGGTATCACTAAAATCTCCAAACGAGGAAATATATAGAGACAATTCTTTGGTTCTCTGCCCATCACAGTAGTTGTTACACCTTCAGGGTATGTGCCAGTGCATACCTTATGTCAAAGGGTGCAGCCTTTGCCGTAAGGTATGCTCTATGGTATGCTCCCTTGTAAGGGTGCAGCTTTCTGATAAACAGATAGTGTTTCTTCTAAACCAGGTGATTTCACTGACAACGCCTACAAGGAGACATGGCAGACACTGATTGGTCTCTGTCACCCACAGCAGGCAGTTTTCATTGGCCACATCGTTGAAGTTGCTGAACTCTTTAAGACACTATAAAACAACAACAGTAGAGACAGAAGTTAAACCTTCCTGCTGAGTCGCAACGTTCCTCAAGTAGCAGAGACGGTAAGACACATAATTATATCTCTTTCTATCTCTTTAATATTGTCAATATTGTGAATTTCCTGTCATGTGTGACTGCAGATGTTTCTTGTGTAACACACTTTGCAATGTTCTTTGTATTAGTAGTCTTCTGTAATGAGGTTACAGTGGCTGTTTCAGGGAACCAAGACACAATTAATTAATTAGTATGAATGGGATAAACTGGTACTGATTTATGGATAAGCTCCTGGACAAATGATACTGTTATCAGTTGTGTAACACTGCCTGCAGGGTTTAAGCATCTGGGAATGTTTTCTAAACTAAATGTATGTGTTCACACTGAAGCAAAGCAAATATTTGCATTGCTTTAATCGCATGAGTTCATCGTGAGATCATTGGGATCATTTGTGTTTGAACACATTACTCACGCTACTTGTGTTACCTGTTGGTGTAGAGCTGTAGGCACCAACATTTCTTTCATCACTATGTCCGAAATAACAACTATTGCTGCTTTGTACCCGTTGTGGAATCCCCAGATACGTCGGAAAATCAAACGCTGTCATGTCTGGAGCTCGGTGCAGAAAGAGAGAGAGGTGCACTCATAGAGACCGACAACCCCGTTAACATCCCCTGAAAGATATACGTTTACAGTGCAGGGAATTACGTATAGACTATTTGTCGGCTTGTTGAGCCGTGTGTTGCCAATGCCACACATCGGTTTGAATTATGTTTTTATATTTTTAATTTGCTCTCATGATGGCTTCCCACTGCCGGGGTTGCAACTGAAATAATAGGCTAAAGCAACGACATTATGGAAATCAGAAGTGTAATTATAGTCAGATCTTGTGCCTGACTGATGAGGAAGTTGTGATTTACATATTTACAGAGTCGGCTTTTATGCCAGCTTTCCTTCCTGTTTTAGGAAGCAGCGACTGTATTGCCTTTTGCCTGTAAAGCCGTGTCTGTGTTCTTCATATGAATGTAGAATTATAACTTGCTCTTCTTATATAAAATATGCGGCTCTGGTAGATGTTTGTGATTGGTTGTGCTGTCCAAACCCCGCCTCTTTTATGTGAATGCGTGCGCCGCTGGATTGGAAAACCCTGGGTTGTCTGTCTGTCTGCCTGTCTGTCTGTAAACTAACCCTGGGTTGATTGAACTAGTTGTTAACCACTGTCGTGACACAGGTTATGCGGGACCGCGATTGTGAGGGTTAGTGAAGCCGGGTAACGGGGCATGTTGATGTGAACTTGTAGTACAGGCCTCTGGGGTCTGAAAACAAAAACATGGCCTATATTCTGAATGCAGTCCTCTGACTTAAGACCCTGACACACCATCCCAATTATCGGCCATCTGACAGTCTGGCGAGGTCGGTGACTCGAGTCTGTTCGGTGTGCTCCGTGCCGTCATCAGTCGGAGGCCTTCATTTGGGCCGATTTGACTTGTTGAATCGGAGGGCGGGCAGTCGGACTCAATGACCCATCTGATTGGTGGACAGCTAACCCGGAAATGATGAGCGGGATGAGCGTGACTAGAGTCTCTCAAAATCTGATGAAGATCTGTTAATCTGACCTTTGTTGATCTGAAATGAAGACAGATTCAGCAGCTGCACGGCCTATTCCTCTCTTAACATGCTCTCAGTTATGGTCTTGGTGTCTTGTCTTTTTGTAGCCTGTTTTCTGTCATGTCTTGTCTCCTTGGGATTTGGGGATTTTTGGTCTTGTCTTGTTTTAAGTTCTGTTTCCTGTATTATTTTGATAGTCTGGTTTCTGTCTTGTCGTGTCTAGTTATAACCCCTGTGTTTTCCCGCTCCTGTGATTGCCTGATGTGTCCCAGCCCTTGTGTCACCTGCCTCTTGTTACCTCGTTACCCTCCGTATTTCGTCTTTGTGTTCCCCTTGTCCTGTGTCGGATCATTGTTTGTATGCATGCAAGTGTTTGGTTTGTGGTGACTTTTAATAGTAATGCTGTGATGCTGTATGAAGAGGAATCCGCCGACACTGTTCTTGATTATAAAAGGTTTTATTCTAATTCAAGATTTTCAGCATCCTTTTAACCAACTCCTGCAGAGAGCTTGGAGAACAACCAACCCAATTCTTCCAATAAGTCGTTCTGCCTTTTCTTTGTGTGCATATGATATATATTCTGTGCATTGCATTAACATGATTGGGTCAGAACTGACCAATGATACCTTCTTATCTGGCACATCCCCAAATAAGGGCTCTTCTGTCCAAGAGGGCTCTTCTGCTCATGTTAACAGTTTCCAGATGTTTCAGTAGAAGTAGGGTAAGGGTCAAAGGAATCCCTTACAAGAAAATCTTAAGTACAAATGTATATAAAGTTATGAACTGTTCAGATACCACAGGTTCCGTTGAGTTTTTCCGTGTCAGCTTTTCTTTGTACTCCCTTGGTCATTTTGTGTTTTGTTTATTAAATATCCAACTTCAACTTCTCCTTTCTGCCTGCTCTCTGCACTTTGGGTCTGCCATTCATCTACACCACCTAACATTTTCAGAAACACGTTTCGGTGAACTATTTTAGTCCAATATGAGATCGTATTCTGAACGAGCCGCCATTATGGTCGGGGAGAAACCAGACCCACGTGACGCGTTTTGTCATTTCCGGTTTTAATTTTTTGGGCAACAATACAGATTAGCGCCGTCTGCTGTTATGGAGACGTATTACATCTCACGCACACGCAGAAGGTACGCTCAAGTCGGCGTTGCTTCGGTGTGTTCTGAGGCACTTTTTGGACCTTGTGGAGACTGATCAGTCGTCGGGTTGGTGTGTCGGAGGCTTTAGAGGGAGGAAGTCACAAGGCTCATTATTTGTTTGTATGTGTAGACATTGAGCAAGCACAAGGGCCTGGCTCTGATGCTGAGAAGTATCGGGATCTTTCCTAACCATACCTATCCAGACATTACTGAATTAATGTTTGCATGTTTTGATGGTTTTGCTGCCCAAAAAGCTCACTGGCTGCAGGCAACAATTATATCTTAGTATAGACTACACACATTATTGGGGAACAAAACATTATTTAAATGCAATCTCCTAGCTTAAATTTATTGTATTTTATTGAATGATTAGATGAGGGTGAACTGTTACATGCTGCAACCTCCTGAATCAAAATAGCTCAATGATTTTCTGTTTTTACTTATTCTTCAGGAAGTGCTATGGATAATCCACATGATGATGAACAAATGGCGGAAATTAAAAAAGAACTGGAAACCAATGGACCCGCTGCAGCCACTGCAATGATCCAGACTTATTTGGACAAACTTGATAATGTTCAGCTAAATATTGCGATCACAGGAGAGTCTGGTTCTGGTAAATCCACCTTTGTTAACGGCTTTAGAGGCATACCCAACAGAGATAAGAAAAGAGCCGCCCCTACTGGTGTTAAAGAAACCACCAAAGATGTTACACCATACACCCATCCAAATTATCCCAATGTCACACTTTGGGATCTTCCTGGTATCGGCACCCCCAAGTTCCCAGCTGATGAGTACCTGAAGCTTGTTGAATTTGAAAGGTTTGACTTCTTCATCATCATCTCAGCTGATCGCTTCACAGAAACTGATTTGAAGCTCGCTCAGGAGATTCAGAAGATGAGGAAGAAGTTCTACTTTGTTCGCTCAAAGATTGACGACAACATACGTAATCAGAAAAGAGATCGGGGATCAGAGTTCAACGAAGAAGAGACCCTTAAAGAAATAAGGGAGGACTGCATTCACGGTAAGTCTGAGGTTAGGTGGATATTTACAAATGCCTAAAACTTAAAGCATACAGTATGCAACAAGGGTCACAAGTAGACACTTTCATTTTAAAGGTCCAATGTGTAGGAATTTCTCCCATCTAGCGTTGATGATATATCAACCCGGTCTCACGCCAGTTCGTGAAATGGTCACGTTATTTTTATTTATTGATACGTGTACAGGTCACGATTCTCTCGTTTATTTTGTGTACAGGTCACGAATTTCATTTTGTGTACTGCCACGGGGAAATTAAACGCCACACGCCGGCAACAACAACGGACGGACCGCCACACGGGGATGCGTTCCCCGGGCGCACAGACACGATCCGCGGTCTCTGTGGCACGCAACAACGGGGACATGGAACGCCACAACAACGGGACGGTTGAGGTTAGGAAAAAAAAGAACTGGGAAAGGAACCGTCACACGCCGGACACGCCGACAAAAGGAACAGCAACACGCGGGACGCCGTCCCCGCTCTCCGGGGTGAAAGTCCTGCAACACGCAGGACGCCGTCCCCGCTCTCCGGGGTGAAAGCCCTGCAACACGCGGGACGCCGTCCCCGCTCTCCGGGGTGAAAGCCCTGCAACACGCGGGACGCCGTCCCCGCTCTCCGGGGTGAAAGCCCTGCAACACGCGGGACGCCATCCCCGCTCTCCGGGGTGAAAGTCCTGCAACACGCGGGACGCCGTCCCCGCTCTCCGGGGTGAAAGTCCTGCAACACGCGGGACGCCGTCCCCGCTCTCCGGGGTGAAAGTCCGGCAACACGCGGGACGCCGTCCCCGCTCTCCGGGGTGAAAGTCCTGCAACACGCGGGACGCCGTCCCCGCTCTCCGGGGTGAAAGTCCGGCAACACGCGGGACGCCGTCCCCGCTCTCCGGGGTGAAAGTCCGGCAACACGCGGGACGCCGTCCCCGCTCTCCGGGGTGAACGTCCTGTGTTGTTTGACCCGTCCTCCCCCCCGACCAACCTCCCTACGTGGATCTTTGGCTTCTAATACTACTCCCTACCGTTGTCGTGCTGTGATCACGAAATATGCTTCCCATTTAAATACATTACATTATAATTCGTAATCACTACACAAAATAAACGACATATTCGTGTCCTGTTCACGAATCAATAGATTCAATAACGGGACCATTTCACCAACTGCCGTGAGACCGGGCTGCATATATCATCAACTGTCTCGCACCACGCAGTTCAAAGTACGTATTACAGCTACGGCAGCTTTCACGCTTCAAAAAGCCGGTCTCTTGCTCTTTACAATCTCCTTTTTCTTTTTCTGAGCGAAGAAGAAGAAGACTCCTGTTCTTTTGATAATGAACAACTAAACACGTTACACACTGGACCTTTAAGAGAGGACAAGATAATAACTTTCGCCATTGGCTGTGTTAACTGGTCACAAAATGAATCCTATGAAGACTGGCAGAGCCCCCAAATGAGGGTCTCAGCTTCTCAGATCTGAACAAATATTTCTACTGTGAACGAGCTACCTGTCTTTGTGTCGGGCCTGCAGAGGGTTTCTGGGAAGTGTACATTTAAGAGGTTATTTCTCAGTTTTAATTTCATCATGTGAAGTTAACTTCCTGTTCTCTTTGTGACGAAGGTCTTGAAGGACGTGTTGAGTCTCCACAAGTCTTCCTGGTGTCCAGCTGTGAACTCCACCTGTATGATTTCCATCTGTTAGAGGAGACCTTACAGGAACAACTTCCTGCACACAAGAGGAATGCTCTGCTGTTGGCCTTGCCCAATGTCAGTGTTGAAATCATCAAGAAAAAGAAAGAAGCTTTACAGGCGAAAATAAAGTACCTTGCCGTTGGGTCTGCATTCGGAGCAGCTGTACCAGTTCCTGGGGTGTCTGTTGCCGTTGATATGTTCATGATTGCTGCCACCGTTAAACAGTACCAAGTCACCTTTGGTCTTGATATCGAGTCACTGCAGCATCTTGCTCAGACTGCAGATGTGCCTTTGGATGAGCTTAGAGCAGTGATGACATCACCACTGGCTGGGAATGAAATAAGCCAAGAGCTTATCGATAGGATACTGTGCTCTTCTGTGGCTTTCCTTTCATTAGCAGCAGCAGAGGAAGGGTCTAGATTTATTCCATTTTTTGGAATCCCAGCAGCAATGGCCACATCTTTTGTCTCCACATACCAATCTCTCAACATGTTCCTTCACATGCTTGCTGAGGATGCACAGAAGGTATTTGAAAAGGCCCTGGGCTTGAACACTTCAGTGTGATACCATATATAGATTGATCTTTATTGTCATTGTGCTCAAAGTATAATGACAATATGTTTACCAGCTCTGCAGTAGATGTAGTAATAGTGACTTTTGGAGAGTATAGGTTAGAATAACGGAGAAAAGGAGAATAGGTGTGTGGTGGTGAGGGAGCAGCGTAAGGGCTTCTTAATGCAACAAAGTCGTGCAATGTTTCAGTCTTTGGCAAATGGTTCCTACGTACAAGATGAGGCTCCAAGACCTGACCAGTACATTACATCTGGAAGGGAGGATATATGTAATGAAAGAAAATGTAACACATTACATTCAAACTTGGCAGCCCTTGGCTTCTTACCTTTCATGTCAATGAAAGTTATGAAATACATATACGCACTATATTACTCTGTCTCTTGAGCGAGTTAGAGGAGTAGAAGGAGGATTGGGTAGGGTACGGGGGAACGAGACTCTTGTATGCTCTCATATTTTTATTTTTATTTTTTATCATTTCTTTCTTTATTCTTTGGTTTCGCACTGTGTGCTTTAATATTGTTTTTATGTATACAGATCATTTGCACTAACTGTATATCGACTCTCCACTATATTTCAGCTTTTACATAGACTGCCTATTCATATATATTGGGTTATAACTGATTCAACACCATTAACTAGATCATAATGTGTACTAACTGTTCTTGTTTTGTTTTGTTTGGCTCTTCACTACATCTCAGCAGTGATATAGACTCTATTCATGAGTCTATTCATGTATATTGTGTTATTACCATATCACTTTTGCATATCCATCGACTTACTTACACCTCACTTTGCGCCGGCTTTGTAATGCCTACCTAATCTGTATTTTAATCTGTGTTTTATGTAGCCTGTTGTATTCTGTATTCTGTATTCTTGTACTGTATTGAATGTGTAACTGTATGTTGTCTTGCACACGCTTTTCTTGGCCAGGTCGCCGTCTGTTCTCAACAGCCTTCCTAAAAAAGTGAGAGCTGACTTGACTAATTAACTGTCTGTACAATAATCTGTGGCTCAATAATTTTTTTTTTTTGGTAAATACTGAATGTTAATCTGAATGAAATGAAGGGTTTTGAAAAATGTAATAAAATGTTCATTGACATTAGCTTCAAATTGTGATTTTGTCATAACATGAAATCATTTTAAACTAATGTACTTGCACTTGATTGTTTGTAACTTCATGGTTGGATGGACTTAACGGATGAAAGCATCAGCTACATGTCATGTGATGGATGTAATGAAGGCTTTTGAGTTATCAAATCAAATGTTCATTGAAATGAGCTGAAACGTGTGATTTTGTTATTACTTGAAATGAAATGAATTCTCCATGTCACATAGCAGAAGGTTGTACAAACAGAATATCCTGTTACTTCTTCGCCATCTAGTGGACATATGTTGTCATTACATCACCTCACCATCTTTAAAGGGGCGCTATGCAGTTTTGGCAATTTCCTTCGCTCTTTCCTTGGTTGTTGCCCACAGGTTTCTATAGATCATCCTTGGTCCTTGCCTGCAATTCACGACACACACAGGTAAGCATTCACTATACAAACAGTTGAATAATTAATTCCTGTAAAGTCCAGTGTCTATTCTATCCTGTCCTAACTTATTGTGGCTTTGCCCGGCATAGAGTAGCCCAGCAATATAAAATTGCTGAATATAATGTGGGATAAACATAATAATGATAATATGAAGTTCACTATTCCCATACTCTACAGTTAATTTGCAAGCATTTACTATATATATATATATATATATATATATATATATATATATATATATATATATATATATATATATATATATATATATATATATATATAGATATATAGAGATATATAGAGATATATATAGAGATATATAGAGATATATAGATATATATATAGAGATATATATATATATATATAGAGATATATAGAGATATATATATATATATATAGAGATATATATATATATAGAGATATATATAGAGATATATATATATATATATATATATATATATATATATATAGAGAGAGAGAGAGAGAGATATAGATATATATATATATATGTCCTGAGATAACTTCTCTCATGTCACAATAACAGAAGAACATCCATCTCCTCCTCCTCTGTCTCTGGTAGAGTAGCATCCATCTCCTCCTCCTCTGTCTCTGGTAGAGTAGCATCCATCTCCTCCTCCTCTGCCTCTGGTAGAGTAGCATCCATCTCCTCCTCCTCTGTCTCTGGTAGAGTAGCATCCATCTCCTCCTCCTCTGTCTCTGGTAGAGTAGCATCCATCTCCTCCTCCTCTGTCTCTGGTAGAGTAGCATCCATCTCCTCCTCCTCTGTCTCTGGTAGAGTAGCATCCATCTCCTCCTCCTCTGTCTCTGGTAGAGTAGCATCCATCTCCTCCTCCTCTGTCTCTGGTAGAGTAGCATCCATCTCCTCCTCCTCTGTCTCTGGTAGAGTAGCATCCATCTCCTCCTCCTCTGTCTCTGGTAGAGTAGCATCCATCTCCTCCTCCTCTGTCTCTAGGAGAGTAGCAGTGTATGTGGACTGTCCTGCTGGCTCTCTGTCCTTCTACTCCGTCTCCTCTGACTCACTGATCCTCCTCCACACCTTCAACACCACATTCACTCAGCCTCTCTATCCTGGGTTCAGGTTCAGGTCTCCTGGTTCCTCAGTGTCTCTGAGTCCTGTGGAGGACGGAGAGTCTCCTCCTGTTTCTCACTGCTGATCAGTTGAGTCTGTACAGGATCATATAAAATAATTCAGAATGATTGAACAGATTCCTGGTGAACATTGTGAACTTCTTCCACTTCCAGTCCTTTAAAGATGGAAGCTGTGATCATGAAATTGTAGAAATGCTGTTGACTCGTGTCATGTTTTGTTTT
>CM042321.1:1174696-1179696 GCA_023566125.1 Zingel zingel | reverse complement strand
GCTTCCTCAGCTTCAGCTTCCTCAGCTTCAGCTTCTTCAGCTTCCTCAGCTTCTTCAGCTTCTTCAGCTTCAGCTTCCTCAGCTTCTTCAGCTTCCTCGGCTCTTGTCCACACTTTCCCTGTAGCCAGCACCAAAAATAAAAGCAGTCTCTGTAAAAACCTCCCCATTTTAATATGTTAAAAAGAGGTTTCAGTCTGTGACGGTCCAGGTAACAGTGAATGATGGTCTCAGGGTGTAGACAGAAAGGACACGTGGAGGACACGGTGGGATCAATCTTAGACAGAAAGAGATTCACTGCCAGAGCCCCGTGGAGGATCCTCCACTGCAGGTCTCCAGTCCTCTTGTCTAGTGGAGGATCCTCCACTGCAGGTCTCCAGTCCTCTTGTCTAGGGGAGGATCCTCCACTGCAGGTCTCCGGTCCTCTTGTCTAGTGGAGGATCCTCCACTGCAGGTCTCCGGTCCTCTTGTCTAGTGGAGGATCCTCCACTGCAGGTCTCCGGTCCTCTTGTCTAGTGGAGGATCCTCCACTGCAGGTCTCCGGTCCTCTTGTCTAGTGGAGGATCCTCCACTGCAGGTCTCCGGTCCTCTTGTCTAGTGGAGGATCCTCCACTGCAGGTCTCCAGTCCTCTTGTCTAGTGGAGGATCCTCCACTGCAGGTCTCCGGTCCTCTTGTCTAGTGGAGGATCCTCCACTGCAGGTCTCCAGTCCTCTTGTCTAGTGGAGGATCCCCCACTGCAGGTCTCCAGTCCTCTTGTCTAGGGGAGGATCCTCCACTGCAGGTCTCCAGTCCTCTTGTCTAGGGGAGGATCCTCCACTGCAGGTCTCCAGTCCTCTTGTCTAGTGGAGGATCCTCCACTGCAGGTCTCCAGTCCTCTTGTCTAGGGGAGGATCCTCCACTGCAGGTCTCCGGTCCTCTTGTCTAGGGGAGGATCCTCCACTGCAGGTCTCCGGTCCTCTTGTCTAGTGGAGGATCCTCCACTGCAGGTCTCCGGTCCTCTTGTCTAGTGGAGGATCCTCCACTGCAGGTCTCCGGTCCTCTTGTCTAGTGGAGGATCCTCCACTGCAGGTCTCCAGTCCTCTTGTCTAGTGGAGGATCCTCCACTGCAGGTCTCCGGTCCTCTTGTCTAGTGGAGGATCCTCCACTGCAGGTCTCCGGTCCTCTTGTCTAGTGGAGGATCCTCCACTGCAGGTCTCCGGTCCTCTTGTCTAGTGGAGGATCCTCCACTGCAGGTCTCCGGTCCTCTTGTCTAGTGGAGGATCCTCCACTGCAGGTCTCCGGTCCTCTTGTCTAGTGGAGGATCCTCCACTGCAGGTCTCCGGTCCTCTTGTCTAGTGGAGGATCCTCCACTGCAGGTCTCCGGTCCTCTTGTCTAGTGGAGGATCCTCCACTGCAGGTCTCCGGTCCTCTTGTCTAGTGGAGGATCCTCCACTGCAGGTCTCCAGTCCTCTTGTCTAGTGGAGGATCCTCCACTGCAGGTCTCCAGTCCTCTTGTCTAGGGGAGGATCCTCCACTGCAGGTCTCCAGTCCTCTTGTCTAGTGGAGGATCCTCCACTGCAGGTCTCCAGTCCTCTTGTCTAGTGGAGGATCCTCCACTGCAGGTCTCCGGTCCTCTTGTCTAGTGGAGGATCCTCCACTGCAGGTCTCCGGTCCTCTTGTCTAGTGGAGGATCCTGCACTGCAGGTCTCCAGTCCTCTTGTCTAGTGGAGGATCCTGCACTGCAGGTCTCCAGTCCTCTTGTCTAGTGGAGGATCCTCCACTGCAGGTCTCCAGTCCTCTTGTCTAGTGGAGGATCCTCCACTGCAGGTCTCCAGTCCCCTTGTCTAGTGGAGGATCCTCCACTGCAGGTCTCCGGTCCTCTTGTCTAGTGGAGGATCCTCCACTGCAGGTCTCCAGTCCTCTTGTCTAGTGGAGGATCCTCCACTGCAGGTCTCCAGTCCTCTTGTCTAGTGGAGGATCCTCCACTGCAGGTCTCCAGTCCTCTTGTCTAGTGGAGGATCCTCCACTGCAGGTCTCCAGTCCTCTTGTCTAGGGGAGGATCCTCCACTGCAGGTCTCCAGTCCTCTTGTCTAGGGGAGGCTTGTACAGGAGTCTCCACACTGGTTTCCTGTGTTGTGGCAGTCTTTCCTTCCACACCATGTCCTTCCTCTCACTCAGCTTCTTCCTGTGAGTGGCCAGAACACAGTTCCTATATAACCCTTTTCCAGTTTGCATATGAAGATCAGCAGCAGTGTGTGGCGTATGTCGTGGTATTAAGTCAGTATGGTTAATTAAAAAACCAATGTCTGGAAAAGGGTCTCCGGAATCGGGGATTTCTGTCCCGTTAAAATAGTCCCGCAGCATCTCCGTCTCTCCACTGTCTAGTCTTTTAATCCACTCCTTCAAAATGGTTCTGGTGTGGCGGGTCGACCTCAGGCCCAGCAGAGAGGCCACTGCCTCCGTGTTCTGGAAACCAGGACCCGCAGCCTCCACAAGTCCTCTCAACCTTGTCACTCCAGCTCTCGTTAGCCTCTCAGTAAGTCCAGGCCTGCTGCCATCTTGGAGATCCAGCCGGGCCCCCCACACCAAGGGCTCCTCCAGGAGCCAGAACAGAGATGCTGCAGGTTCTAGTCTGGTCCATTTAAAAAGTTCCCATGCTTTAAAAAGTCCTTGATAAAAAAGGAGGCAAGTTACACAAAGAGATGAAACCACAGTCCACTGATCGAGACTCAGACCTGCAACCCCCCTTAAAATGGTGCTGGCTCCTGGCCTCCAGACGACATCATCATTTCCTTATAAGAACTGTAGTCTAAAAGCAGCTGTCCGGCTCTCCAAGTCTACCAACCCCTGCCCCCCCTCCTCCTTCGGCAGGTATACAACACATTGAGGAACCCAGTGTAACATGTCCCAAAAAAACTTTAAAATGATTGACTGGATTGTTTTTAAAAGACCAGCAGGGGGCTCCATACATTTTAATCTGTGCCAGAGGCTGGATGCTACCAAACTGTTGATGATTAGCACCCTGCCTCTGTAGGACATGTGGGGAAGTAGCCACCTCCATTTACCTAGCTTCCCCTCCACTTTTTCAATTACTCCTTCCCAGTTCATATCTGTGGTTCTCTGATCCCCCAGGTACTTTAACCCCCCCCCTCTTCCAGGTCAACCCACCAGGAAGCTGAGGGAGGCCTCCAGCCCATCGCCCCACTGCCAGGGCTTCACTCTTATACCTGACATGGAGCAGCCTTGTCTTATCCCCCTGGTTACCTTGAAAGGTTTACACAAACGACCGTTAATCTTCAGCACACTCTCAATGTTCTCATACATTACCTTTATCTTGGCGATGAAGCCAGGGCTGAGGCCCAACCTCTCCAGCACCCTCCACAGGTAACGGTGCTCAACCCGGTCAAACGCCTTTTCCTGGTCCAATGAAACCAGACCAGTGTCTAAACCCAATGAACCAGAGACGGTCAAAATATCCCGAATTAACGACACATTGTCAACAATGGACCTGCCGGGCACACAGTAGGTTTGGGTCTTGTGGATGACCCGGTCCAACACATGCTTCAGCCTGGAGGCCAGGACTTTGGACAGCAGCTTATAGTCCGAACACAGCAGAGAGACCGGCCTCCAGTTCTTTATGTCCTGTAAGTCCCCTTTCTTAGGGAGCAGAGTTAACACTGCCCTCCTGCAACTCTGAGGAAGTGAGCAGTCATCAAAACTTTCCATGAAAACATCCATAATGTCCATCTTCATCTCCTCCCAGAAAGTTTTGTAGAACTCCGGGGGGAGACCATCGATACCAGGGGCCTTTCCCCCCTGCATGCTCTGTAGTGCTCTGAACACCTCCTCCTCAGTCAGGGGCCCCTCCAGCTCCTCATTATCGTCCCCAGAAACTGTGGGCAGGTCCCTGCAGAACACCTTGAAGGCCTCGTCATCCTCTATGTACTCTGTACTGTACAGGTCGGAGTAGAAGTCCACGGCTCTCTCTCTTATCTGTGAGGCTGTGGTTAGCTGCTGTCCTCCTGCCGATCGCAGAGCGTGGATCATTCTGCTCTGTCCATTCTTCTTCTCCAGACTGAAAAAGAACTTGCTCGGAGAGTCTAGTAGAGCAACGCTCTGGAAACGGGACCGGATCAGAGCCCCCTGTGCTTTCATGCCCAGCAGGTCTGCCAAGATGGCTTTTTTGGACTTGAGGTCTTCCTGTGGACTCTGCAGAACTCTGCAGGTCCACTATAGTTATCTCTAGATCTTTCATAGACTTGGCAATGTCCTGAGAAACATTGTGAGTGTACTGTTGACAAAGCTGCTTGATGTCAGCCTTACCAAAGTCCCACCACTGCCTCAGTGAACTAAAATCTTTCTTTCTGTCTCTAAAACCCTTCCAAAAAAAAATAAAAAACATCCCTAAAATGTGCATCTAAAAGCAAAGCAGTGTTAAAATGCCAATAGGCAGATCTAGGTTTTATATTGGCAATATAAACATCACAATACACAAACAAAAGATCAGAAAACCCGACAGGCAATATAGTACACCCTTTAAAAACATTCAAATGGTGCTTAAAACAATCAAACCTGTCTAATCTAGCCATAGTTAACCGATTGTCTGCTATGAACCCATGTGTACTGTCTCTGCTATGAACCCATGTGTACTGTCTCTGCTATGAACCCATGTGTACTGCCTCTGCTATGAACCCATGTGTACTGTCTCTGCTATGAACCCATGTGTACTGCCTCTGCTATGAACCCATGTGTACTGTCTCTGCTATGAACCCATGTGTACTGTCTCTGCTATGAACCCATGTGTACTGTCTCTGCTATGAACCCATGTGTACTGTCTCTGCTATGAACCCATGTGTACTGTCTCTGCTATGAACCCATGTGTACTGTCTCTGCTATGAACCCATGTGTACTGTCTCTGCTATGAACCCATGTGTACTGTCTCTGCTATGAACCCATGTGTACGGTCTCTGCTGAGCAGGACGTTCTCTCCAGACATCCGTTAGACTGTGTCCCCATCAGCTGC
>CM042321.1:1167196-1169696 GCA_023566125.1 Zingel zingel | reverse complement strand
TTCCCCCTGCTCTGGCGTTCCCCCCTCTCATTCCCCCTGCTCTGGCGTTCCCCCCTCTCATTCCCCCTGCTCTGGCGTTTCCCCCTCTCATTCCCCCTGCTCTGGCGTTCCCCCCTCTCATTCCCCTTTCTCTGGTGTGTCCCCCTCTCATTCCCCCTGCTCTGGCGTTCCCCCCTCTCATTCCCCCTGCTCTGGCGTTCCCCCTCTCATTCCCCCTGCTCTGGCGTTCCCCCTCTCATTCCCCCTGCTCTGGCGTTCCCTCCTCTCATTCCCCCTGCTCTGGCGTTCCCCCTCTCATTCCCCCTGCTCTGGCGTTCCCCCCTCTCATTCCCCCTGCTCTGGCGTTCCCCCTCTCATTCCCCCTGCTCTGGCGTCCCCCCTCTCATTCCCCCTGCTCTGGCGTTCCCCCCTCTCATTCCCCCTGCTCTGGCGTTCCCCCCTCTCATTCCCCCTGCTCTGGCGTTCCCCCTCTCATTCCACCTGCTCTGGCGTTCCCCCCTCTCATTCCCCCTGCTCTGGCGTCCCTCCTCTCATTCCCCCGGCTCTGGCGTCTCCCCCTCTCATTCCCCCTGCTCTGGCGTTCCCCCCCTCTCATTCCCCCTGCTCTGGCGTCCCCCCCTCTCATTCCCCCTGCTCTGGCGTTCCCCCCTCTCATTCCCCCTGCTCTGGCGTTCCCCCCTCTCATTCCCCCAGCTCTGGCGTTCCCCCCTCTCATTCCCCCTGCTCTGGCGTTCCCCCCTCTCATTCCCCCTGCTCTGGCGTTCCCCCTCTCATTCCCCCTGCTCTGGTATTTCCCCCTCTCATTCCCCCTGCTCTGGCGTTCCCCCTCTCATTCCCCCTGCTCTGGCGTTCCCCCTCTCATTCCCCCTGCTCTGGCGTTCCCCCTCTCATTCCCCCTGCTCTGGCGTTCCCCCTCTCATTCCCCCTGCTCTGGCGTTCCCCCCTCTCATTCCCCCTGCTCTGGCGTTCCCCCTCTCATTCCCCCTGCTCTGGCGTTCCCCCTCTCATTCCCCCTGCTCTGGCGTTCCCCCCTCTCATTCCCCTTTCTCTGGCGTGTCCCCCTCTCATTCCCCCTGCTCTGGCGTTCCCCCCTCTCATTCCCCCTGCTCTGGCGTTCCCCCCTCTCATTCCCCCTGCTCTGGCGTTCCCCCCTCTCATTCCCCCTGCTCTGGCGTTCCCCCCTCTCATTCCCCCTGCTCTGGCATTCCCCCTCTCATTCCACCTGCTCTGGCGTTCCCCCCTCTCATTCCCCCTGCTCTGGCGTCCCTCCTCTCATTCCCCCGGCTCTGGCGTCCCCCCCTCTCATTCCCCCTGCTCTGGCGTTCCCCCCCCTCTCATTCCCCCTGCTCTGGCGTCCCCCCCTCTCATTCCCCCTGCTCTGGCGTTCCCCCCTCTCATTCCCCCTGCTCTGGCGTTTCCCCCTCACATTCCCCCTGCTCTGGCGTTCCCCCCTCTCATTCCCCTTTCTCTGGCGTGTCCCCCTCTCATTCCCCCTGCTCTGGCGTTCCCCCCTCTCATTCCCCCTGCTCTGGCGTTCCCCCTCTCATTCCCCCTGCTCTGGCGTTCCCCCCCTCTCATTCCCCCTGCTCTGGCGTTCCCCCTCTCATTCCCCCTGCTCTGGCATTCCCCCCTCTCATTCCCCCTGCTCTGGCGTCCCCCCTCTCATTCCCCCTGCTCTGACGTTCCCCCCCCATTCCCCCTGCTCTGGCGTTCCCCCCTCTCATTCCCCCTGCTCTGGCGTTGCCCCCTCTCATTCCCCCTGCTCTGGCGTTCCCCCCTCTCATTCCCCCTGCTCTGGCGTTCCCCCTCTCATTCCCCCTGCTCTGGCGTTCCCCCCTCTCATTCCCCCTGCTCTGGCGTTTCCCCCTCACATTCCCCCTGCTCTGGCGTCCCCCCCTCTCATTCCCCTTTCTCTTGCGTGTCCCCCTCTCATTCCCCCTGCTCTGGCGTGTCCCCCTCTCATTCCCCCTGCTCTGGCGTTCCCCCTCTCATTCCCCCTAGCTCTGGCGTTCCCCCCTCTCATTCCCCCTAGCTCTGGCGTTCCCCTTCTCATTCCCCCTAGCTCTGGCGTTCCCCCCTCTCATTCCCCCTGCTCTGGCGTTGCCCCCTCTCATTCCCCCTGCTCTGGCGTTCCCCCCTCTCATTCCCCCTGCTCTGGCGTTCCCCCTCTCATTCCCCCTGCTCTGGCGTTTCCCCTCTCATTCCACCTGCTCTGGCGTTCCCCCCTCTCATTCCCCCTGCTCTGGCGTCCCCCCTCTCATTCCCCCTGCTCTGGCGTCCCCCTCTCATTCCCCCTGCTCTGGCGTGTCCCCCTCTCATTCCCCCTGCTCTGGCGTTCCCCCTCTCATTCCCCCTAGCTCTGGCGTTCCCCCCTCTCATTCCCCCTAGCTCTGGCGTTCCCCTTCTCATTCCCCCTAGCTCTGGCGTTCCCCCCTCTCATTCCCCCTGCTCTGGCGTTCCCCCCTCTCATTCCCCCTGCTCTGGCGTTCCCCCCTCTCAT
>CM042321.1:1157196-1159696 GCA_023566125.1 Zingel zingel | reverse complement strand
CATAAAGACTAGAAACAGGTGGAAATTGCTAGCATGCTCTGTGTCCCCAGTGTGTGTTATATAATGTATATAACCATTTAGTTAAAGAGTCCTTTTAGTTTAACATGAAACAGCCCTGAAATCACCATCACCAAACTACACCAGACTCCATGTAAATAATCAGGACTTTAAGCGTGTATAGAGCCAGCATATTTCCACCAGACTCCATGTAAATAATCAGGACTTTTAGCGTGTATAGAGCCAGCATATTTCCACCAGACTCCATGTAAATAATCAGTACTTTTAGCGTGTATAGAGCCAGCATATTTCCACCAGACTCCATGTAAATAATCAGTACTTTTAGCGTGTATAGAGCCAGCATATTTCCACCAGACTCCATGTAAATAATCAGTACTTTTAGCGTGTATAGAGCCAGCATATTTCCACCAGACTCCATGTAAATAATCAGGACTTTTAGCGTGTATAGAGCCAGCATATTTCCACCAGACTCCATATAAATAATCAGTACTTTTAGCGTGTATAGAGCCAGCATATTTCCACCAGACTCCATGTAAATAATCAGGACTTTTAGCGTGTATAGAGCCAGCATATTTCCACCAGACTCCATGTAAATAATCAGGACTTTTAGCGTGTATAGAGCCAGCATATTTCCACCAGACTCCATGTAAATAATCAGGACTTTTAGCGTGTATAGAGCCAGCATATCTCCACATGTAAATGGGTGAATTAAGGGTTTATTTCAAGCAAACCAGAGTGGTGATTGTTGGAACAGTGGAAAGATGAACCAAGACGGCTTTTGATAGTTTGATTTAGTTTCTGTCCACTTTGAATGAAGTGTGTTTTACGATAATAAAAGTCCTGATTATTTACATGGAGTCTGGTGGAGATATGCTGGCTCTATACACGCTAAAAGTCCTGATTATTTACATGGAGTCTGGTGGAAATATGCTGGCTCTATACACGCTAAAAGTCCTGATTATTTACAGGGAGTCTGGTGGAGATATGCTGGCTTTATACACGCTAAAAGTCCTGATTATTTACATGGAGTCTGGTGGAAATATGCTGGCTCTATACACGCTAAAAGTCCTGATTATTTACATGGAGTCTGGTGGAGTTTGGTGATGGTGATTTCGGGGCTGTTCCATGTTAAACTAAAAGGATCTTACTCTTTAACTAAAAGGTCTATCTCTGTAGGGATCCTTTCATAATGTTGTCAGACACTTAGAATAATAATCTGAGTCTGTCAGCAGCAACAACAGAACTTTTAGTGACGCTGACTGATTAATACTGGACCAGTTTCAGAGATAGTTGCTCTCATCAGACACTCAGACACAGAGACATGGAGACAGAGAGTCCAGGTTGAAACAAAACCACTTTAAAGTTATAGTTTCCCTTTAAAGTAGCTGTTACGGTGACAAATTAAAAGTCACATTTCTTTCTTTCTGTCTGTGAATCTGACCGACAGTTTAACCAATGAGCGAGCAGCGCCTCATTTAGCCCCGCCCCCTTTCCTGCTGCTGCTGTTTGTTCTGCAGAAAAGATGGAAAAAAGAACGAGACAAACAGACGAGAGTCCAAGTTACATCACACTGAGCCACACCAGACTCTGTGTGATTTCTGACTGTTTTTAGTTTCTCCGTTCAGTCATGAAGATCCGCTCTGACTCCACAGGTAGGATCTCCACCGTTACTATTAACGCTCAGTGTTGGAACGGTAACTTAGGAAGAGCTGGAAAGAGTACAAATATATTCTACTTAACTAAATGTACTATTACTTTGAAGAACTTCTACTAAAGTAGAAGTCAACAGTAGCTCATTTAAAATGTACTCAGAGTAAAAGTTACGTAGCGAGGGAGGGATATACTTTTTTATATTCATACTTATTTCATATCTTATTTATTCTTATTTAAGTAAATTGTAGTCTTTTGCTGAAAAAAATGTCCAAAAAAACCTTGAAAAAGGCGTCAAAAACATTGGAAATATGGTCCAAAAAATGCAACAAAAATATTTGAAAAATGGTCCAAAAAAACCTCAAAAAATGTAAAAAAAAAAAACTCAAAAAATGCAACAAAAATATTGTAAAATGGTCAAAACAAAACGTGAAAAATGCAACAAAAATATTTGAAAAATGTCCAAAAAAAACTCAACAAATGTAAAAAAAAAAAAACTCAAAAAATGCAACAAAAATTTTGGA
The DNA here is from genome assembly GCA_023566125.1 of Zingel zingel. Taxonomy (NCBI): domain Eukaryota; kingdom Metazoa; phylum Chordata; class Actinopteri; order Perciformes; family Percidae; genus Zingel; species Zingel zingel. The sequence continues at coordinate 1,157,504 of CM042321.1, read as the reverse complement.
AAAAAATTCCCAAAAACCTCAAAAAATGCGACAAAAATATTTGAAAAATGTCCAAAAAAACCTTAAAAAATGCGACAAAAATATTTGAAAAATGTCCAAAAAAAACTTAAAAAATGCAACAAAAATATTTGAAAAATGTCCAAAAAAACCTTAAAAAATGCAACAAAAATATTTGAAAAATGGTCCAAAAAAACCTCAAAAAATGCAAAAACAATATTGACAAAATGGTTAAAAAAAATCTCGAAAAATGCAACATCAACGTCAGACAAATTGTCAGTAACTGATGTGATTTAAAACGTATCAAAGTA
>CM042321.1:1147196-1149696 GCA_023566125.1 Zingel zingel | reverse complement strand
CTCCTTCCTTCTCTCCTTCCCTCCTTCCTCCCCTCTTCTCTCCTTCTCTCCTTCCTTCTCTCCTTCCCTCCTTCCTCCCCTCTTCTCTCCTTCCTTCCTTCCTTCCTTCCTTCCCTCCTTCCTCCCCTCTTCTCTCCTTCCTTCCGTCCTTCCCTCCTTCCTCCCCTCTTCTCTCCTTCCTTCCTTCCTTCCTCCCCTCTTCTCTCCTTCCTTCTCTCCTTCCCTCCTTCCTCCCCTCTTCTCTCCTTCCTTCCTTCCTTCCTCCCCTCTTCTCTCCTTCCTTCTCTCCTTCCCTCCTTCCTCCCCTCTTCTCTCCTTCCTTCCTTCCTTCCCTCCTTCCTCCCCTCTTCTCTCCTTCCTTCCTTCCTTCCCTCCTTCCTCCCCTCTTCTCTCCTTCCTTCCTTCCTTCCTCCCCTCTTCTCTCCTTCCTTCTCTCCTTCCCTCCTTCCTCCCCTCTTCTCTCCTTCCTTCCTTCCTTCCTTCCTTCCTTCCTTCCCTCCTTCCTCCCCTCTTCTCTCCTTCTCTCCTTCCTTCCTTCCTTCCCTCCTTCCTCCCCTCTTCTCTCCTTCCTTCCTTCCTTCCCTCCTTCCTCCCCTCTTCTCTCCTTCTCTCCTTCCTTCTCTCCTTCCCTCCTTCCTCCCCTCTTCTCTCCTTCTCTCCTTCCTTCTCTCCTTCCCTCCTTCCTCCCCTCTTCTCTCCTTCCTTCCTTCCTTCCTTCCTTCCCTCCTTCCTCCCCTCTTCTCTCCTTCCTTCCGTCCTTCCCTCCTTCCTCCCCTCTTCTCTCCTTCCTTCCTTCCTTCCTCCCCTCTTCTCTCCTTCCTTCTCTCCTTCCCTCCTTCCTCCCCTCTTCTCTCCTTCCTTCCTTCCTTCCTCCCCTCTTCTCTCCTTCCTTCTCTCCTTCCCTCCTTCCTCCCCTCTTCTCTCCTTCCTTCCTTCCTTCCCTCCTTCCTCCCCTCTTCTCTCCTTCCTTCCTTCCTTCCCTCCTTCCTCCCCTCTTCTCTCCTTCCTTCCTTCCTTCCTCCCCTCTTCTCTCCTTCCTTCTCTCCTTCCCTCCTTCCTCCCCTCTTCTCTCCTTCCTTCCTTCCTTCCCTCCTTCCTCCCCTCTTCTCTCCTTCCTTCCTTCCTTCCTCCCCTCTTCTCTCCTTCCTTCTCTCCTTCCCTCCTTCCTCCCCTCTTCTCTCCTTCCTTCCTTCCTTCCCTCCTTCCTCCCCTCTTCTCTCCTTCCTTCCTTCCTTCCTCCCCTCTTCTCTCCTTCCTTCTCTCCTTCCCTCCTTCCTCCCCTCTTCTCTCTCAGATCTCGATCATCTTTAAGAGCAGTCGTCAGTGTGGCGAGCAGCAGCTGTACCAGGCCGAGCTGGACAACGTTCCCGCTGCCTTCGCCGACGGCTCCGTGTCCAGCGGAGAGCGCCGCGGGCGCCACAGCCTGACGGTGCGGACGCAGAGCCCCGGCCGCCACGCCGAGATCCGCGCCGCTCACATCGGCACGCTGCTGGTCGTGCGGCAGAGCGGGCGCTCGCTGGGCCTGTCGTTACGCTCGCCACGTGGCGTGGTGGAGGCGTTCGGGCCGGAGCAGGACCTGCAGCTGTGCGTTTGGGGATGTCCCGCCTCCCAGAGACTCGACACCATGCGCCCGCCGTCAGCCGCCGATGCCCGGGCGACCACCGATGCCCGTACGGCGTGCGCGGAGCTGCTTCCTGCCAGGGACGTGTACTTCCAGGCGTGCGTGTTTGACCTGATCGCCAGCGGAGACCTGAACTCCAGCGTGGCGGCCGTCAGCGCACTGCAGGACGCCACGGACATGATCTCTGACTCGCAGAGCGTTCACCTCCCGCCTGTTGGCGCCGGGCCGCGGCACGCCACGCCACTGCCGCTACCGCTGCTGCTGCTCGGCATGCTGGGAACTCTGACCACAGAGATGGTGAACTTGTGAACGCAATTTTGCTTCCTGTCTTGTCGGCACTTTCTACCGCTATAAATCACCAAAACATCCTCCCCTCTTCCCTCCATCCTCCCCTCTTCCTTCCTTCCCTCTTCCTTCCTTCCTTCCCTCTTCCCTCCTTCCTTCCCTCTTCCTTCCTTCCTCCCCTCTTCCCTCCATCCTCCCCTCTTCCCTCCATCCTCCCCTCTTCCTTCCTCCCCTCTTCCTTCCATCCTCCCCTCTTCCTTCCTCCCCTCTTCCCTCCATCCTCCCCTCTTCCTTCCTCCCCTCTTCCTTCCATCCTCCCCTCTTCCTTCCATCCTCCCCTCTTCCTTCCTCCCCTCTTCCTTCCTTCCTTCCCTCTTCCCTCCTTCCTCCCCTCTTCCCTCCTTCCTTCCCTCTTCCCTCCTTCCTTCCCTCTTCCCTCCATCCTCCCCTCTTCCCTCCATCCTTCCCTCTTCCTTCCTTCCTCCCCTCTTCCCTCCTTCCTCCCCTCTTCCTTCCGTCCTCCCCTCTTCCCTCCTTCCTTGTCTCTTCCTTCCATCCTCCCCTCTTCCCTCCTTCATCCCCTCTTCCTTCCTT
>CM042321.1:1119696-1134696 GCA_023566125.1 Zingel zingel | reverse complement strand
GTATAAGAACCGTCATACTACCATTGAAGTGAGGACCATTTCTAGGGGGCGCTATTGAGTTCAGTTCTGGCTAGACTATTACAACTACCTTCTTTCTTTGCTTGCAGCTATTTTTTGCTACCATTTTATGTTTTATAACTGACAAATAATGTAATAATATATAAATTGGAGAGTATTTGAAGAGTTGCAGTTTGAGGTTCATATACAGAAGCAGAATATATACACAAATGAATGATGTGACCATTGATAAGACTACTGCACAAAAGCATAGATGTATTTCTGAACTAAAGTAAAGCAATAACAAACAATAAGTGTTAACTCTTAGTTATCAGAACATTTATTTCAGTTTGTTCAAACTTCAACGTTGAGAATTTGCTGCTTTCTTTCTCACTTGTGATAATAAACTTGTCACAACTGTCATTTGAAGAAAATAAACCTGGAAACAACCTTACACTTTGTTTTAGGCGTTTTTCAAAATGTTCTGACATTTTATAAAACAAACTATTAAGAACATATTTGTGCAATTAACAGATTGAAATAAATGTTAGTTGCAAATGTACCTTATTTTTGTTTTAAAACACCACTTGAACTTACTGCACATGCATCAAAAGAACTGCACCAGACAGTCAACTAGAACACATTATATTGCACATTAAAGATCTTCAAAAGTGAAGCTGCCGTGTAGCACACCTCCGGTTTAATGTGACATTTGTGTTGTACACAAAGTTCTTCACATCCTTCCAGGATCTTTGACCCAAGGCTTCCTCCTCTTTTATGCATCGCATGCAGTGTTCTTTACCTGGAACACGGCGCTCTGCAATAAACTTTGCCATGTGTTTGTTTACCGCACTCCTCTCTGCTTCACTCCACGGTCTCTTCACCTTTACTATGGGTGGCACTACAAATGACAGAAAAGACAATAAAGATTGTGTAACCTTAAATACATACATCTCAGTGTAGATTCCTTGACTCATGCACGCCTTGCAAGCGGTCACAGAAAGCATCTAATTGGAGCTTTTAACTTAAGTCTAGACTGTAAGTATTTGGACATATGTACAATTTTGTTCTTCAGTACATTGAATTTTATAATTAAAAAAAAAAATTCATATGGTTATAAAAAAAAAATAAATAAAAAAAAATAAAAAAAAACTTTATGACTTTACAGCAAGTTCAGAATGCTCTCCAGGATGAAAGCGTACATTTTTCTTTGTCAATGATCAAGACAAGACTTCATGACCATAACCTGTAGTCTACTGATGTCTATGGGTTGAAGACTTCAAGCAGTCATTGAATGCAAATATTAAATGATGAATGTGTTAGACTTGATGTTTATCTGTGCAATTACTTTTGGACCTCGAACCTTTGGGCATTGTTTTAACAGGGCTACGTCTCACACACAGTTCTTTATATTGATGACAACCTATTTAAATAAAAGCTGAGACTTAGCACTTTCTTTGTGTCGAAGAACAAAAGTCCAACTGTCCAAATACTTGTGGTCTGGACTGTATATACCTTTTGTCCAGTTTTAAAGCACTTACCCATTGCTTCCACTGTCGTGGACTTTTTACGTCTTTTCTTCTTCTGTGAGGGCCTCTTCAAGCTTTTTCCTGGACTCTGATCTACAACAGTAACAGACAAACATTGGCACCCGTTAGTGAAATCTCAGGAATAATGCATATTCAGGGTTCATGTGTATTTAAATGCTGACAATAAAACATAACTACCAAAATCTGACAGTTGACTGCTAGCATTTATATTTCAAGAGGTCAAAACTGTAAGCAGTAATGTGTACTACAGTATTACTATTATATTATCCTATAATATTTGGCAAAAGGCAGGAGTTTTTGTAATAATAAACGTCATTTAACTCACCATCTGCGCCTGAACTCTCATCCTCACTGAGGGGCTCCAGTCTCCTTTTGGGGGACAAGAGGTCAGAACCTCCATCTGAAAAAAAAGAGCAAGCTAAAAGTGACACCTCATCCTATGCAGTGTATGAAAGAAAGACCCAGTAAAAGCAGAAAGAAAGACCCGGTAAAAGCATTTAACTATCTGCAAAGGCGATGACAATTATTGTATGAGTTTACACCAGTGGGTATGTACTGGTGTCACTTTTCAGGTCAGTGTTTATACACACATATACATATATATACATATACATATATATACATATACATATATATATATATATATATATATACATATATATATACATATATATATATATATATATATATATATATATATATATATATATATATATATACACACACACACATACATATATATATATATATATATATATATATATATATATATATATATATATATATATATACACAAATTCAACTGTTTTTTCCTGTAAGGTCTAGTATGATGCCTGTAATATTCAGTTTTTGTTGACACTGTCATGGAGGTGTTAATTCAATCTGTGTATTAGTACTGTGGTCATAGTTAGAGATAATGTACTGAACTGCGTTACATTTAGAGGTATTCCTAACATTCTGACCACCTCATCTATGTAAATATGACCAAAAAAAAGAACCCCCTTTTTGATATAATTGAGTCCACTACAACACCACCTTTAATTATAACTTAAATAATAAGCGATGCAATGTGAATTGACATATTTATGACATTGTCAAAAATAAATTAAGGTAGACATTATGGCAGGGCTGTTGTGTTGGACTGCTGTAGATTGTACAGGTAATAAAGGTGGATACTGAGTGTAGACTAAGTCTGCAACCAACATGTATTTAATTATAGATTCAACTGTCCCTTATTGTCAGAAAATAGTGGAAGATTTGAATTATAACAAAGATATTAATTTGAAAATTATATAAGAGTAATTTTCACATTTGAGAATGTAGAACTAAAAAAAGGTAGAACTAACAACTCCATTGTTGGATATAAATTAGATGAATTAGTTTAATAGTACAGATAAACAACTATTGCAGCTCTAATATAAACCGGTTTAAAATGCACTGCGTTTTTCACTTTTACAAACATACCTTCATCCACCTCGTTAACTCGTTTCCTTTTTCTCTGGGGTACACTCTCAGAAGTCGACGTGGGACTTGTACCTATGAAAGATAACCATGGTCAGATATTAGTGCTCAGTATTCAAAAATCCTAGTAAAACGACTTATGTTAAAAGAGTTTGTACAAATACTACTTTAGACCTACTCATGTCCCTGAACTGATAACCTTACACTTTTTCACTATACCATGCAATCCCAAAATCAGAGAACTTACAAACCAAAGCTTCCCAAACATTCACAAAAAAATAAATAAAATAAAATCCCTTTAGTAATATATTACACAGTGACACCTTGCTAATTTTGTTTGGTCTTTTCAAACAATTACTGCATATATAAACATCACCACTGAAAAATGTAGTTCTAACGGACAATTAGTCAGAAAGTTACACACTAATGGTAGCAGTGAATACTGTTAAGATATAGCTATGAGTCTCTGGTTTTCCTGAAAATGTTTCTATTAATTATGAGACTGCTATAGTAGATTGTACAGAACAGATTGTCCAGGGCAATTTCCTTGGAAATTACTGCAGTTACTTGGCTGTTAGCAATTTGAAGTATAAACATGTTTTTATGCACGACAAGAAAACAGCAGGACAAAACAATATCTGTAACAGTGCATACATACCACAGACAGAAAGATCAATTGTATCGAGGTTCTTTCCCGTGAAGGTGGAGGCGCCTTGTTCCATTGCAAATAGAAGCTTGCTTATCTTGGCAATTTGAAATGTTTTGTCCGTCTGTCTGTAAAAGTCACGGTGAACTCTGATGTCATGGCCCATGAACCTTGCAACTTGTTCTAGCTCTTGTTCACTCAGATCCAGCAGTTGGCAGAGTGTGGCAACCTGTTTTCTTAATTTAGTTGACCTCAAGAGTTCAGGGTTTTCTGCTCCGCTTTTCTCTGCATATTTTCGCAGACAGTCACACCCTCGTATGTTCGTCATCACACCGGGTCTTGCAAAGAGATAGGGATTTTCAGCAAGAACACCAGCTTCATCTCTCCTTTTAATCAACAAGTCTATGGACTCCCTCATTTTGTCTGTCAAGAAAAGAGGTACCTTTCTCCCTCTTTTTCCGCGTACTTCTATGCGAGTTAATCGCTTGCTCAGCTCTTTCTCCAGTGGTGACAGGGTTACATAAATGTCCTCGTTTATGGGATTTGTGCTTCCTTTTTTGTAGGCTTCTAGTGTCAAGCGTGATGCTTCCCCTTCACGCCGCTTGTTGAATACGATGACCTGTGCTAGTACCGTCTCATTTAGTGTCTTGTATGCTGTTAAACTCAGCTGTTGCCTCAATTCCCCTCTTGCTTTGTCTTCTACCATCCTGAGATGATCCCTCAGCGCAATCACATTTTTGGTGAGGGGGATGTCCTCATTTTTATTCCATCTCTTTTCTTGGATAGTTTGGTGAGCACTGACAGAAACACTGTTTCTCCAGTTTCTTTCCAAAAGTTCCAAGAACCTTTTTGCCGCCTTCTCTGCCTGATCATCATCATGCATAAGAGCCTGCCCAATCTGTACCTCTGCAGCTCCTTTAAGACAGAATCCAATTTTAACAGCTGTTGAAGGTTTCCCATACTCATTTTTGCCTGGACTAAACTCAGTAAGCTTCTTTACTGCACTGACAACAAGGTGGAATTTTGATGGTGCACAGATATCTTCCAGAGTCCTCACTGTTTTGTCCATAGCTTTAGCAGCCAACATGAATCGGCCAAGCTCCCTCATCTCACAGCCATCAACTTCTGGACCTAAAACAAGATTGAAAAAAACTTTACAAACAAGCCATGAGAGCACAGCTACAACTACTACTGGATTCAGAATAAAAACAGACTTTAAGCATTAACCGCAGTGTAGTTTCTAAAGTCTAGCTCTCTGCTGTAGTGTCTTATAACTACAGTTGAACTTAAGCATTTATTTACAATTGAGACTAAACTTTGCTGCCACAATAGCTGCATTACACTCTTTCCCCACAAATATCAGTGATAGCCCCAAAACCTCATTAAGATATTAAATAGCATGTTATAGCTTTGCCCTCATTTTACTCTGCAAACAACATGAAGAGATGATGGACAGTGATAGAGGCTCTGGACTATATTCTGGAGACACATGTTGTAGATGTTAATGTTCTAATAAGGTTCCTTTTTACAATAAATGTTAAGTAAATAAATAAAAGTCGTGGGCAGTGACAACATATGTGTCGGATTTGTCGAGTGCATTCCGCTGCTCGCCTATGACAGCTAAAACACGGGGACTTGGACGATGAACAGACACATGAAGCAGGCCGCAGAAAAGATGACAGTCAGCCTTCAATGCCTACTTTTGTTACTTCTCCAAGCATGAGGGCCCTCAGAGAAATGCGTGTTTTCATTCGGATCCATTCAAACGAACAACGCAGTTTACAGGCTTCGTCCTTGTTGCATTATTCATTAAGATAATTCTAACATATTTCTGTAGTTCAAACAACTCTGAACACTGAATTATAGTTGACAACGTCAGTTATAACGGTCCACGTATTAAAAATTGTCGGCTTTAAATCGGCTCGGGCTCATAACTACAGTTAATGTGTCGAGCCAGGCCGGGCGCGGATACAACGTGCACGTTGGGTCGGGCTTTTTTTTGGGGGGCCCAATCTAAACTCTATAATGGTTAAATGTGTCACTGCAATGTTGTTAAAAAAACTCTAAACTAATATAATTTCACATAGTTATACAAAAAGTCACTGCCTGACGATTAAGTTAGTAGTTACAATTTACGACAACTGGCAAATCCATTCTGCGATAAAAAGTCTAAATGTGCCGAAATAATTTTGCACACAGCACATTAACTGACATGTGGAAGCTAAAAATAAGAATTGATCAAATCTTACCTGCACAGAAACCGTTTAAATGTCGTCTTTCACTTAGTTGAGTCGCTCCCGTCTTTCAAATGCTAGCACCTGCTGTACCTTCTCCTTCAACTCTGAGTTTCAGCTCCACTCTGCAGGTGTGGGGGGGGGGAGGGGGGGGGAGGGGGGGTGCAGCGTTCTGTGAGTTCAGGTCACCTGCAGGTCACCTGCAGTGTGTATGGCAGAGTGCGGGGGGTGGCCCCTCCTCCTGATGGGCCATTAATTAAGTGGTAGCTGCAGCAGAGAAGAGACCTCACAATATTCTGCTGTTCACCTCTGACTCTCAGGCCTGTTTTACAGGTTGCAGGGTTGGAAATCACACAAGATTACAGTTCTACTGTAGTACTACTGCAAAATAAACCGCAACAATGTGTATTTATTTAGTTTCACTTTTCACCTTATTGGAACTTGAATATTTTGTCTCCTTTTAATTTCTCATATTGAACACATGCTGATCCTCAGTGTTATATGTTTGAGTTGTTAATTACTTGTGTTAACCCTTGCGTCAACCTTGAAAAAAATACTCTTTTTTTTCAACGATTTTGATGCCTTTTTTCACACTTTGTTTTTGCTTTTTCCTAGCCCCCCTGGTCCCACTTTGTCAAAAAAAATAATTATAACTATCTCGTGGCCTCGAGATAGTAACTCGTGGCCTGCAGCGGATGAGGGAGAGGGAGAGAGAGGGAGGAAGGAGCCGAGGATGAGGGAGAGAGGAGAGAGAGAGAGGGGGAGGAAGGAGCAGAGGGAGAGGGAGAGAGGGGGAGGAATGAGCTGAGGATGAGGGAGAGAGGAGAGGGAGAGAGGGGGAGGAAGGAGCCGAGGATGAGGGAGAGAAGAGAGGGGGAGGAAGGAGCCGAGGATGAGGGAGAGAGGAGAGGGAGAGAGGGGGAGGAAGGAGCCGAGGATGAGGGAGCGGGCGGACGGTGGACGGAGCCTTGGCTCGGAGCTCCCCGTCCTGGGAGGCTCAGACATGCTGGTGTCTGCTCATAGATGGTCTATACAGTATATACTCAGTCAGTATATATGTATATACAGTATATATATACATATATACTGACTGAGTATATATATATATATATATATATATATATATATATATATATATATATATATATATACTCAGTCAGTATATATGTATATCTATGGTTTCTGCTGGTGTGTTTTTATAGTGTTCTTTATTGCCTCAGCTTTGAATTGAACTGAAATTAATCAGGGTTCATTTGTCCATGGCAAGGATCCTAAGGTCCATTACATGTGCTCACTGATTTACTAGTTTGTAAGCTAATTAAAAGTCAGCTAAAAGCAAAGTAATGTGGATGTAAATTTACATTGGTGAATTATTGTGTAAGCAGACACTCCCAAGAACAAGCTGCAGGTACCATCAGGGTATAATGCAATGCAATGAGGCCAGAGCCTCTACACTAGCTTATGTTAACACTTTACCAGGTGTGTGTGTCTCCCTTAAAGTGTCCAACATTAATGTACCAGGCAGAAAGTGGCCAAGTTTTCTGTGTGTGCAGGTGTGTATGGCAGAGTGCGGGGGGTGGCCCCTCCTCCTGATGGGCCATTAATTAAGTGGTAGCTGCAGCAGAGAAGAGACCTCACAATATTCTGCTGTTCACCTCTGACTCTCAGGCCTGTTTTTACAGGTTGCAGGGTTGGAAATCACACAAGATTACAGTTCTACTGTAGTACTACTGCAAAATAAACAGCAACACTGAATGATAAAGCTGTGGAGGAGGCTCACTGTCTGCACAGGATGTGAGAGGGAGGCTAGTCTGTCCCACTCAGTTACCTCACCAGGAACACCATACAGGACACTATAATAATTAATAACTAACTATAATTCTAACTAATAATAATTATCTGTGGAGGCAAACATACCAGCCACTGGCTGTCCAAAGTGATGCCACAATTAACTGTCCAAATACAGGAGCTGCCACTTGCTTCAGTAGCCCCTGACCATCAGACCTATTGAGACGTTGTACTTTACTGTACTGTATCTCTGCCCTGTAGGTGCTGGGAGAAATTAAGCTGCATATTCTTTCAACATGCATTTAAATAGTGTTGACTAACAAATTAATAAAACTTATTTTTTTAAACACAGTAGCAATACAATATTGTGCTCACTTTGCTACGTGAGCTCTGTTGTGCTACAGTGCTGTCTCCATGCATTCATATAATGTGAGCAGGGACAGCCAGAGATGTTCACAAGTCATTTTTTGGAAGTCCATGTCAAGTCTCAAGTCTTTGAGGGGCAAGTTCAAGTCAAGTCTCAAGTCTTTTGCCATCTGATCTGTCCAGACACTGTATTGTTAAATCTTATGAATTCAAAGCATGTCCTGTAGCTACCATCCAGACAGCACAGTATCAAAATCAGTTGTGGGATAACTTTATGGGGTCTACTTAACACATCCTCTAGCTCTCAGACCTGGTGAAATATTAACCTAAGTCTGTCACATCATATGCAGACAACTATAAATATACAATGTGCCTGTTCCCAGCATTAGCATAGCACTTTGCGATGGTTAGCTTGTTACCTGTGGTGATATATGCTAAATGTAACGTCTCTTTCACTCAAAAAAAATGTCTATTGTCGAAGTGGAAATTAAGAGAATAGTGGCAGTGCCACACCAGTTACAGAACAATATGCATCTCAGTGCATCCCAAATTACGCACAATACGCAGTTTGAACTCAATGATGTAATGCCATTTATTTTCTAAGTGTTAGTACGCTCAGTGAAACTGAGTCCAGCGCGAGGGAGATCCGACTCAGAGGAGAGGTTAGTGAGGCCAGTGTCTCCACAGCATTAGCACAACACTTTGCGATGGTTAGCTTGTGACAATATATGCTAAATGTAACGTCTCTTTCACATTAGCGTGTGAGTGACTGACTTATCTAGGTGAGTTTTGAGATGCCTGATGAAGTTCAACGTTGTTGATCCGGTGCCACACACCTTGTATGTAGCTGTTCTTTTACTGCCACTGTTTACCAAGTTATTGAAAGCAAAACTAATGACAAAAGGCCCAACTCCGGGGGGACTTGGTATCGCCATGTCAATGTATTTTGTTTTATGTGAGTGAGCACATTAGGCATAACGCATGCGTTATGTTGCACATTATGGCAAAGGGCAGGGGACATGAGGCTCGTCATACTTTTCCCCAACGTATATGCGCCAATAAAAGAAAATGGAAATACGTGAATGAATTTAGATTTAAAACGCAATAATTGCATGAAAACATATTGTTGACGAGTCTCGAAGCTCAAGTCTGATGTCTTTTGGGTCGAGTCCGAGTCAAGTCTGAAGTCAGCTGTTTGTTCGACTTAAGTGCGACTCGAGTCCGAGTCTCAGACTCGAGTCCCCATCTCTGGGAACAGCAAACAGTCTGTACCTGTACAGATGTTACCTTGCTCTACCTTGCTCTAGTAGTCCCTGGACTAAAGATGGAAAAACAGCCTCTTGGCTAACTCTTCTCCATTTATACCAGTGTTTATTAATCACCACTGTTCTTGTTAAATAAACCAATAAATACACATAAATACTAACAACAGCATGCTAACATGCTCACAATGACAAGGCTAACATGCTGATGTTTAGCAGGTTTAATTTTTACAGTTTTAGCTTTCATAGTTTAGCATGTTAGCATGATAGCATGCTAATTAGCACTAACACAGCAGCAAATACAACTGAGGCTGATGGGAATGTAATTTTGCAAATACTTTGTCATAAACCAACAAAAGTATTGGACAAATCGAAATCATGAAACGTATGTCATTAGATGAAAAGTCAGATAATTACAACAGTTACTACTAATTCATCCTCTATAATCTCTAAACTAGCCCACATTAAGTGGTGTTGGGTTTTGTGATGAAATATAATTTAGCATTTCTTGTTTTTTATTCCCAGTTTGATTCCCAGTACGTCAAAGGCCTAACGAAATGTTTAGACATTGATTTGAAACTAAGTCTCTAGGATTTAATATATTCATGTCAATAGATATTACTATTATTTAAATATGATGGAAATAGTTTAACACAGTTTACATTAGTTATGCCTCCAGAACATGCATATACCACAGAATAGTTAAATCAGAAATAAAAAAGTGTCTGTATTAATATTTAGAAAATCAAACAATTCCACTTGAAGTAAATATACTCTTATTAGATATTACACATGTATATGGTTGATATAGTTTAACAATATGAATAAAATGTTTTTATTGATAACCTTGGCAAATAGCCAATACATTCAAATTCACTTTAGCCAATCAAATGCTTCTATGTGTGAAGTTTGTTTTTGTTTGTTACTTACTAAATGAATTTGTGGATATATCTACATTGTAACTTGTAATTTAAGTCCCACTTGCTTATTACCTGGTTTACTTGGTTACATGCAGTAAAATCAACAGCAGTGTCATGTGTTTTCGTTTCACTATGGTCATCCTCATGGATCCCTGTGGTCCTAAATTCTTCTAATCCTGGTCCAATCCTAACAGTTACCTTTTATTATAAATTTCTTACACTGTATTTAATATAATAAACACTTCTGTTGGACATTGGCCAAATGTAGTGGTAAAACAAGGCCTGAAACCAGAGTAGTTTAGGTGCAATAAATGGGTCTTTGGCAGAGTAGCTCTGGTGCAGTAACTGTGTGAAGCTGGTGGGGGCGCCAGTGCCAGAGTAGCTCGGGTGCAGTAACTCTGTGAAGCTGAAGGGGGCGCCTGACTGAAAAAATGCTTAGATGTAGTACATGTGTGTGTAAGATAGGGGGGGTGACAGAGCAAAAGTGTGTGTATGCAGAAAACATACACACACCAATTTCTTCTTGCAATTTCTCATGTTACTATTTTTCTGAGGACCTCTCTGAAACTTTGAGAAAAGCATAAAAACAGCCTCTGGAGGCCATTACAGTGAAAACAAGGTGAGGACCGGCCTAAATGTCCTCACTTTGTAAAAAGGTCCTCACTCCAAAGGTTTAAAACTCATGCTTGGCCTCACAAAGATAGCAATGCAAACACACACACACACACACACACAGTGCGTCTCACCATCTTTGTGGGGACCCGTCTGACATAATGCATTCCCTAGCCCCTTACCCTAACCTTAACCATCACCACTAGATGCCTAACCTTAACCCTTACCCTCACCCTAACCATAACCTAATTCTAACCCTAATCCTAAAACCAAGTCTTAACCCTCAAACAGACCTTTAACCTTGTGGGCTCCAGCATTTTGGGCCCACGAGGCTGGTCGGACCCCACAAGTATACTGGACTCCCGGTTTTTGGACCCCACGAATATAGTAAAACAAGAACACACACACACACACACACACACACACACACACACACACAGACACACACACACACACACACAGACACACACACACACACACACAGACACACACACACACACACACACACACACAGACACACAGACACACACACAGACACACACACACACACACACACACACACACACACACACACACACACACACACTCTCTCTCTCAGGTCGTTATACGTGCACTAATGGAGAGATGTCAGAGTGAGGGGGCTGCGACTGCTGAACAGGCGCCCTGAGCGGTTCTGGGGGGGTTCGGTGCCTTGCTCAAGGGCACCTTGGCAGTGCCCGGGAGGTGAACTGGCACCTCTCCAGCTACCAGTCCACCTCCGTATTTCGGTCCGTATGGGGGACTTGAACCAGCGGTTCCCAACCCAACTCCCTACAGACTGAGCTATACTGCCACCCCCAATTCACCACAAATTCGTGGTCACAGCACGAAAACGGTAGCGATTAGTATGAAAAGCCAACAATCCACGTATATAGGGAGGCTGGTCGGGGTGGCGGAGGACGGGTCAGACACAGGACTTTCACCCGGGCCAGCGGGGATCGCGTCCCGCGTGTGGCGTTCTGTTCCCGTTTCGTGCTGACCGCCACGAAATAAAAACGAGATAAACGTGTTGTTGTACACGTATCAATAGATTAAAAATAACGTGAGAGCGTGTTGGACCAGATCAAAATGCGACTTCATTTCATACAGTATATGTAGTAGGGGGTCCCTGCTCTGTCTCTCTTTCAGCTAAGGGGTCCTAGGCTTAACAAGCCGTTGAAGACCCCTGGTTTATGGGGGTACATGGCTTAAAAGCACAGTTCAAAGGGGGAACATTAAGGAATTCCTTGAGCTCAGCTGTTACATCATAGGCCTATATCCCTGTACACACCTGAATCATATCAATAATGCTGCTGATGCTGCCGACACAGACACACCTTCACACTCACTGACTCTCTCTCTCCTGGAATCTCAGTTTGCAGAATCTGTGATCTGTCACTGACTTTTCTCAGAACTTGCTTCTCTCACGGAGGATAAATATGAGGCTCAGAGAAGACAGACAGACACACACTGCACAATACGGAGGACACAGGACCAGAGAAGACAGACACACACTGCACACAAGAAACACACAGGAGACCCACTGAAGAAGAGACGGGGGACATATCCGAGAGGACCAGAGGAGACCGATTAATATCCTAAAAGTGAGTGTTTCCTTTCCTTTCCTAAGTTCTTTCAGGATCAAAATATTTCGATCTTTCCGTCACGTCGAAAAAGAGAGAAACTATTTTCAACCAGAAAGGAGGAAAGTTATAATTTGATTCTGAGTGTGTTTTAATTTGAATATTATAAAATATTCTGTGTTAATATGAAATATTACCGGATTTTATGTCTTTAGATTCTTTTGGATTAACAGAAAAATGTCTGTTTTAAAGTACAGAGGTTATACTGTAAGTCTGTGTGTGTATGTGTGTGTGTGTGTCTGTGTGTGTGCGTGTGTGTGTGTGTGTGTGTCTGTGTGTGTGTGTGTCTGTGTGTCTGTGTGTCTGTATGTGTGTGTGTGTGTGTGTGTGTCTGTGTGTGTGTCTGTGTGTGTGTGTGTGTCTGTGTGTGTGTGTGTCTGTGTGTGTGTCTGTGTGTGTGTCTGTGTGTCTGTGTGTGTGTGTGTGTGTGTGTGTGTGTCTGTGTGTCTGTGTGTGTGTGTGTGTGTGTCTGTGTGTCTGTGTGTGTCTGTGTGTGTCTGTGTGTGTTCTGGTATCAGCATCGGTTTTAGGAAGAAATGGTATCGGGCCATTTCTACTTATAATAAAAGCCCTCTCTTCTTCCTGTTGCAGTGCATCGTGGGTTCCTGTTCTTCCTGTCTGTGGCGTTGTGGGCGGAGCTTGTAGCCGGTGCGGCGTTCCGGATGGACACCGGCATGCAGAGCAGCATCGAGTCTCTGCAGGCGGCACTGCAGAGCTGCAGCGACATCATCAACAACTCGGTGAGACAAAAAATAACGCACCAAACTCCCTTCAAAAAACATGCATTTTGACAGACAGTTAAAGAGTTACTTTCCCCATAAAAGTTCTGTTGTTGCTGCTGACAGACTCAGATTATTATTCTATGTGTCTGACAACATTATGGGATGGATCCCTACAGAGATAGACCTTTTAGTTAAAGAGGAAGATCCTTTTAGTTTAACATCAAACAGCCCGAAATCACCATCACCAAACTACACCAGACTCCATGTAAATAATCAGGACTTTTAGCGTGTATAGAGCCAGCATATTTCCACCAGACTCCATGTAAATAATCAGGACTTTTAGCGTGTATAGAGCCAGCATATCTCCACCAGACTCCATGTAAATAATCAGGACTTTTAGTGTGTATAGAGCCAGCATATTTCCACCAGACTCCATGTAAATAATCAGGACTTTTAGCGTGTATAGAGCCAGCATATCTCCACCAGACTCCATGTAAATAATCAGGACTTTTAGAGTGTATAGAGCCAGCATATCTCCACCAGACTCCATGTAAATAATCAGGACTTTTAGAGTGTATAGAGCCAGCATATCTCCACCAGACTCCATGTAAATAATCAGGACTTTTAGCGTGTATAGAGCCAGCATATCTCCACCAGACTCCATGTAAATAATCAGGACTTTTAGCGTGTATAGAGCCAGCATATCTCCACCAGACTCCATGTAAATAATCAGGACTTTTAGAGTGTATAGAGCCAGCATATTTCCACCAGACTCCATGTAAATAATCAGGACTTTTAGCGTGTATAGAGCCAGCATATCTCCACCAGACTCCATGTAAATAATCAGGACTTTTAGCGTGTATAGAGCCAGCATATCTCCACCAGACTCCATGTAAATAATCAGGACTTTTAGAGTGTATAGAGCCAGCATATTTCCACCAGACTCCATGTAAATAATCAGGACTTTTAGTGTGTATAGAGCCAGCATATCTCCACATGTAAATGGGTGAATTAAGGGTTTATTTCAACCAAACCAGAGTGGTGATTGTTGGAACAGTGGAAAGATGAACCAAGACGGCTTTTGGTAGTTTGATTTGGTTTCTGTCCACTTTGAATGAAGTGTGTTTTACGATGATAAAAGTAGTGATTATTTACATGAAGTCTGGTGGAGATATGCTGGCTCTATACACGCTAAAAGTCCTGATTATTTACATGGAGTCAGGTGGAGATATGCTGGCTCTATACACGCTAAAAGTCCTGATTATTTACATGGAGTCTGTTGGAGTTTGGTGATGGTGATTTCGGGCTGTTCCATGTTAAACTAAAAGGATCTTACTCTTTAACTAAAAGGTCTATCTCTGTAGGGATCCATCCCATAATGTTGTCAGACACTTAGAATAATAGTCTGAGTCTGTCAGCAGTAACAACAGAACTTTGAGTGGACGCTGACTGATTAATACTGGACCAGTTTCAGAGATAGTTGTCCCATCAGACACTCAGACACAGAGACATGGAGACAGAGAGTCCAGGTGAAATATACCAAAGTTACCTTTAGCAGGATTCATGTTGGTTCTCTTGGTCTTAATGAATCTTGTTTGTGTCTCTAATTTTGGGTGCAGGACTACCTGAGGGATGTGTCGGCGCTGCCCTGCACAGAGACCGCCGCTGACATGGAACAGGTACACCTATAATATACTACTAGTACGGTGATATTAGTACACTTACTACAAGAAGTATACTTTGGAAATGTACTCAAGCTTTACTTACACACACACACACAC
>CM042321.1:1109696-1112196 GCA_023566125.1 Zingel zingel | reverse complement strand
GCACAAACGCGTTGCTTTGTTGGTTAGTTCAAATAGTTTCGGACCAGTAGCAATAGCATTAAAAACAACAAGAGACCACATCTCTTATAGGTCATTCCTTTTCTTCTACAGACCCGGGCAGCATCCTCCAGTCCAGACACCAGACAGACCAGCGGGAAGGAGCTGTCGCCACGGGCACCGTCGCCACGGGCACCGTCGCCACGGCCGCCGTCGCCTAGGGCACCATCGCCACGGGCGCCGTCTGAGGGAACCAACAGGTTGACCACGGGACGGTAGAGGACCGGATCTGAGGAGAACGGTCACAGAATTCATGTTGCTTCAAACTTGGTAGTTAGAATCAATGCAACACACACACACACACACACACACACACACACACACACACACACACACACACACACACACACACAGACACAGACACACACACACACACAGACACACACACACACACACACACACACACACACACACACACACACACACACACACACACACACACAGACAGACACACACAGACACACACACACACACACACACACACACACAGACACACAGACAGACAGACAGACAGACAGACACACACACACAGACACACACAGACACACACACACACACAGAGACACACACACACACACAGACACACACACACACACACACACAGACACACACAGACACACACACACACACACACAGACACACAGACACACACACACACACACACACACACACACACATAGACAGAGACACACACACACACAGACACACACACACACACACACACACACACACAGACAGACAGACAGACAGACAGACAGACAGACAGACAGACAGACAGTCTAGCTAGCTGTCTGGATTTACCTGCAGAGACACAAAGAAAGAGGAAGGGGAAGGTCGAGCAGCTAGAGCACATGTGTCAAACTCAAGGCCTGCGGGCCCAATCCGGCCCCTGGCAGAGTTACATCCGGCCCTCATAACAACTTCGGTTCATGATTTTGGCCCACTTGTTTTTGCAACTTTTGCCGATGTTTTTTTTTTGGCGCGTTTTCCAACTTTTTCCAACTTTTCAATATTTCAGAATAAAAGTTGTAATACTTCAAGATTTTTGTGTGTAATATTTCAGAATAAAAGTCATAATATTTCAGAATAAAAGTCATATTTCAGAATAAAAATTCATAATATTTCAGAATAAAAGTTGTAATATTTCAGAATAAAAGTTGTAATATTTCAGAATAAAAGTTGTAATACTTCAAGATTTTTGGTGTGTAATATTTCAGAATAAAAAGTTGTGATATTTCAGAATAAAAGTCGTAATATTTCAAAAAAAAAGTTGTAATATTTCAGAATAAAAGTGTGTTTGGCCCACCTAGTTGTTGTCGCTTTTTCGGAAGTTTTTGGCACTTTTTTTCCAACATTTTTTGGCGCGATTTCCAACTTTTTCCAACTTTTCAATATTTCTGAATAAACGTCGTAATATTTCAGAATAAAAGTTGTAATATTTCAAGAAAAAAGTCATAATATTTCACAATAAAAGTCATAATATTTCAGAATAAAAGCTTGTGATATTTCAGAATAAAAGTCGTAATATTTCAGAATATAAATTGCAATATTTAAATAAAAATGTTGTAATATTTCAGAATATAAATTGTAATATTTAAATAAAAATGTTGTAATATTTCAGAATATAAATTGTAATATTTCAGAATAAAAACTTGTGATATTTCAGAATAAAAGTCCTAATATTTCAGAATAAAAGTTGTGATATTTCAGAATAAAAGTCCTAATATTTCAAAAAAAAAGTTGTAATATTTCAGAATAAAAGTGTGTTTGGCCCACCTAGTTGTTGTCGCTTTTTCGGAAGTTTTTAGCACTTTTTCCAACATTTTTTGGCACGATTTCCAACTTTTTCCAACTTTTCAATATTTCTGAATAAACGTCGTAATATTTCAGAATAAAAGTTGTAATATTTCAAGATAAAAGTTGCAATATTTCACAATAAAAGTCATAATATTTCAGAAAAAAAACTTGTGATATTTCAGAATAAAAGTCGTAATATTTCAGAATATAAATTGTAATATTTAAATAAAAATGTAATATTTCAGAATATAAATTGTAATATTTCAGAATAAAAACTTGTGATATTTCAGAATAAAAGTCCTAATATTTCAAAATAAAAGTTGTGATATTTCAGAATAAAAGTCATAATATTTCAGAATAAAAGTCATATTTCAGAATAAAAAGTTGTAATATTTCAGAATAAAAGTTGTAATATTTCAAAATAAAAGTTGTAATATTTCAGAATAAAAGTTGTAATACTTCAAGATTTTTGTGTGTAATATTTCAGAATAAAAAGTTGTGATATTTCAGAATAAAAGTTGTAATATTTCAAAAAAAAAGTTGTAATATTTCAGAATAAAAGTGTGTTTGGCCCACCTAGTTGTCGCTTTTTCGGAAGTTTTTAGCACTTTTTTCCAACATTTTTTGGCACGATTTCCAACTTTTT
>CM042321.1:1102196-1104696 GCA_023566125.1 Zingel zingel | reverse complement strand
TTCAGATAGAAAGCAGGTTTAAGGAGTCTCCCCCTGCAGGAATTCAGATAGAAAGCAGGTTTAAGGAGTCTCCCCCTGCAGGAATTCAGAGAGAAAGCAGGTTTAAGGAGTCTCCTCCTGCAGGAATTCAGATAGAAAGCAGGTTTAAGGAGTCTCCCCCTGCAGGAATTCAGATAGAAAGCAGGTTTAAGGAGTCTCCCCCTGCAGGAATTCAGATAGAAAGCAGGTTTAAGGAGTCTCCCCCTGCAGGAATTCAGATAGAAAGCAGGTTTAAGGAGTCTCCCCCTGCAGGAATTCAGATAGAAAGCAGGTTTAAGGAGTCTCCCCCTGCTCCTCCCCCCCCCCCCCCCCCCCCCCCCTTTCCTGTCTATCCACTCACTATCAAATAAAGGGGAAAAAGCCCAAAATAAAATAAATTTAAAAAAGGGATTAGAAATTTTTGTATTTGTTCTTTGACGCTTTTGACGCTCGCCAGATATTAAAAATAAAAATGTTTCTGTTGTGTAATTGTTTTAAACTTCAGATTTGACAGAAATTAAACATAGATCTGAATTAGTTTTATTCACTTTTAATAATTATATAAAATGATTAAGATTAATGTTTTCTCACCGCAGAGCGAGCTGAGAAAAGTTGTGATATTTCAAAATAAAAGTCGTAATATTTCAAGAAAAAAGTTGGAATATTTCAGAATAAAAGATGGGATATTTCAGAATAAAAGTCGTAATATTTCAAGAAAAAAGTTGTAATATTCCAGAATAAAAGTTGTGATATTTCAGAATAAAAATTGCGATATTTCAGAATAAAAGTTGTAATATTTCAAGAAAAAAGTTGTAATATTTCAGAATAAAAGTTGTGATATTTCAGAATAAAAGCTGTAATATTTCAAGAAAGAAGATATTTAAGAGAAAAAGTCGTAATTTTTTTCAGCGCTTTTTTCGCAGTTTTTGGCACTTTTTTCACCACATTTCCCGTCCATTCAGCTCAGCCAATACCGGCTCAGCTGCTGCACCTCAGAGTTATATCGTGATATAATGTAATATAAACCCTGAACACATGTTGTTAAATATAAAGATTATACAGAAGGATTTATCTGATATATAATGATTGAATGTTTTCTCACCGCAGAGCGAGCTGAGACAGATCACAGGAAGCAGCTTCATGTTCAGACCTCTCGGGGGGGACAGGATGTTGAACTGTGTCATCGCTGATTACTTAAAGGTCAGTCCATGGATGTATTAAAAAAAAGTTGTAATATTTCAGAATAAAAGCTGTAATAATTCAAGAAAAAAGTTGTAATTTTTTTCAGCACTTTTTATTCAGTTTTTGGCACTTATTGTGTGTGTCTGTCTCTGTGTGTGTGTGTGTGTCTGTGTGTGTGTGTGTGTGTGTGTGTGTGTGTGTGTGTGTTCTTGTTTAACTACATTTGTGGGGTCCAAAACCCGGGAGTCCAGTATACTTGTGGGGTCCGACCAGCCTTGTGGGCCCAAAATGCTGGAGCCCACAAGGTTAAAGGTCTGTTTGAGGGTTAAGACTTGGTTTTAGGATTAGGGTTAGAATTAGGTTATGGTACGTTTAGTCCTAGTTCTGGTAGTCATGGTGATGTGCAGGGTGGGCGGGGTCTGCGTAACCGTCCTGAGGATCGTTGTAGGCGTAGTTCTGCTCTCCGTGGTCCAGGTTGTCGGCACGGCCGGCCAGAGACGCGGCTCGTTTCCTGGCGGCCGACTTCCTGCCAACCGCGCCATACAGCTGCACGGCGAGGACGAGCTGCAGCCCCTGCAGACACACATACCACATCATACCATATCATCACCATATCATACCACATCATACCACATCATACCATATCATACCACATCATACCATATCATCACCATATCATACCACATCATACCATATCATCACAATATCATACCATATCATCACCATATCATACCACATCATACCACATCATACCATATCATACCACATCATACCATATCATCACCATATCATCACCATATCATACAATATCATACCAAATCATCACAACATATTACCATATCATCACCATATCATCACCATATCATACCATATCATATCATATAATCACCATATCATCACAATATCATACCACATCATACCATATCATCACCATATCATACCATATCATGCCACATCATACCATATCATACCATATCATCACCATATCATACCATATCATCACCATATCATCACCATATACCATATCATACCATATCATCACCATATCATACCATATCATCACAATATATTACCATATCATCACCATATCATACCATATCATACCATATCATACATATCATACCATATCATCACCATATCATACCATATCATAATTATATCATATCATATCATCACCATATCATACTATATCATAATTATATCATACCACATCATACCATATCATACCATATCATACCACATCATAGCATATCATCACCATATCATGCCACATCATACCATATCATCACCAAATCATACC
>CM042321.1:1079696-1082196 GCA_023566125.1 Zingel zingel | reverse complement strand
TTCCAGATTTTATACTAAGCTAGGCTAACAGTTTCTCCCTGCTTCCAGACTTTATACTAAGGTAGGCTAACAGTTTCTCCCTACTTCCAGATTTTATGCTAAGCTAGGCTAACAGTTTCTCCCTGCTTCTAGATTTTATGCTAAGCTAGGCTAACAGTTTCCCCCTGCTTCCAGATTTTATACTAAGCTAGGCTAACAGTTTCCCCCTGCTTCCAGATTTTATGCTAAGCTAGGCTAACAGTTTCTCCCTGCTTCCAGATTTTATGCTAAGCTAGGTTTACAGTTTCTCCCTGCTTCCAGATTTTATGCTAAGATAGGCTAACAGTTTCCCCTTGCTTCCAGATTTTATGCTAAGCTAGGCTAACAGTTTCCCCCTGCTTCCAGATTTTATACTAAGCTAGGCTAACAGTTTCCCCCTGCTTCCAGATTTTATACTAAGCTAGGCTAACAGTTTCCCCCTGCTTCCAGATTTTATGCTAAGCTAGGCTAACAGTTTCTCCCTGCTTCCAGATTTTATGCTAAGCTAGGTTTACAGTTTCTCCCTGCTTCCAGATTTTATGCTAAGCTAGGCTAACAGTTTCCCCCTGCTTCCAGATTTTATGCTAAGCTAGGCTAACAGTTTCCCCCTGCTTCCAGATTTTATACTAAGCTAGGCTAACAGTTTCTCCCTGCTTCCAGATTTTATGCTAAGCTAGGCTAACAGTTTCCAGACTTTGTGCAGAACTCCCTTCACACATCTGGCTGCTTTATTATTTCTTATTCATAGTTAACCACAGTTCAGTTAGTTTTGAGCATTTGTAACATTTTGTAACATTTTGTTTTGTAACATTTTGCAACATTTTGTAACATTTTGTTTTGTAACATTTTGTTTTGTAACATTTTGTAACATTTTGTAACATTTTGTTTTGTAACATTTTGCAACATTTTGTAACATTTTGTAACATTTTGTTTTGTAACATTTTGTAACATTTTGTAAAATTTTGTTTTGTAACATTTTGCAACATTTTGTAATCATATTTGGTATCGTTTCAGTCACTACCCGATGTGAGTCGAGTGCAGATGTGAGTTGTGCATGCGTCACTTTGCGACAAGCAGTAATTTATTATTTAGCGTAAGGCATCACATTTTCACGGCATGATCTCTGATGTCAGTTCTAGATCAGAGGCTGAAGTATCCGACAAGAACCTGCTAACGAGACACTTCTGTAATACCTACATAACGAAGTTGGTTCACTGCTGGTTACAAGTCAGCAATCAAACACAACAAAGGCTGTCACTTGAACGGCGTTTTGAGCTAACGTTAGCAATCAAACACAACAAAGGCTGTCACTTGAATGGCGTTTTGAGCTAACGTTAGCAATCAAACACAACAAAGGCTGCCACTTGAATGGCGTTTTGAGCTAACGTTAGCAATCAAACACAACAAAGGCTGTCACTTGAATGGCGTTTTGAGCTAACGTTAGCAATCAGACACAACAAAGGCTGTCACTTGAACGGCGTTTTGAGCTAACGTTAGCTATCAAACACAACAAAGGCTGTCACTTGAACGGCGTTTTGAGCTAACGTTAGCAATCAAACACAACAAAGGCTGTCACTTGAATGGCGTTTTGAGCTAACGTTAGCAATCAAACACAACAAAGGCTGTCACTTGAACGGCGTTTTGAGCTAACGTTAGCAATCAAACACAACAAAGGCTGCCACTTGAACGGCGTTTTGAGCTAACGTTAGCAATCAAACACAACAAAGGCTGTCACTTGAATGGTGTTTTGAGCTAACGTTAGCAATCAAACACAACAAAGGCTGTCACTTGAACGGCGTTTTGAGCTAACGTTAGCAATCAAACACAACAACGGCTGTCACTTGAACGGCGTTTTGAGCTAACGTTAGCAATCAAACACAACAAAGGCTGTCACTTGAACGGCGTTTTGAGCTAACGTTAGCAATCAGACACAACAAAGGCTGTCACTTGAATGGCGTTTTGAGCTAACGTTAGCAATCAAACACAACAAAGGCTGTCACTTGAATGGCGTTTTAAGCTAACGTTAGCAATCAAACACAACAACGGCTGTCACTTGAACGGCGTTTTGAGCTAACGTTAGCAATCAAACACAACAAAGGCTGTCACTTGAACGGCGTTTTGAGCTAACGTTAGCAATCAGACACAACAAAGGCTGTCACTTGAATGGCGTTTTGAGCTAACGTTAGCAATCAAACACAACAAAGGCTGTCACTTGAATGGCGTTTTGAGCTAACGTTAGCAATCAAACACAACAAAGGCTGTCACTTGAATGGCGTTTTGAGCTAACGTTAGCAATCAAACACAACAAAGGCTGTCACTTGAATGGCGTTTTGAGCTAACGTTAGCAATCAAACACAACAAAGGCTGTCACTTGAATGGCGTTTTGAGCTAACGTTAGCAATCAAACACAACAAAGGCTGTCACTTGAACGGCGTTTTGAGCTAACGTTAGCAATCAAACACAACAAAGGCTGTCACTTGAA
>CM042321.1:1042196-1064696 GCA_023566125.1 Zingel zingel | reverse complement strand
ATAGGGGTTAGGGGTATAAGGAACCAAAGCTACCTTTTAACTGGTCCTTTTGGTGTCTAAACTTAACTATTGTGGCTGTATGACGCCCACTTTTTCTTGGGTAAACTCAACTGTAACGGCCTCTGACAGGGCTCGTAACTCACCGAGAGAGACCAAACTAAAGTCAACCGTCCACGTATCAAACCAAACGTTAACGCTGTTAGCAGTCCCAGGGCGTCTGCCCGGCCATCGACATGTACTCGTCCAGCTGAGCGTCCAGACGGCTCTTGGACATCGACATGTAGTCGTCCAGCTGGTTGTCCAATCGGCTCTTGGAAATCGACATGTACTCGTCCAGCTGTGCATCCAGCTGCTTCCTGGTTGGTACGTGGCCTTTGCTCCGGCCCCGCCCCCTGGAGGCCGTGGCCCCGCCCCTCTGAAGGTGTGTACTTCCTGCAGAAGAAACATCATCCAACAGCTGATCACTGTGGCTCAAACTTTTAAAGGATTTTGTCACCTATTTTCCCATGTTTTTGTGTCTAAGTGACTGATGGGAACAACAATCTCTGAAAATGGTCCCACCAGACTCCATGTAAATAATCAGGACTTTTAGCGTGTATAGAGCCAGCATAGCTCCACCAGACTCCATATAAATAATCAGGACTTTTAGCGTGTATAGAGCCAGCATATTTCCACCAGACTCCATATAAATAATCAGGACTTTTAGCGTGTATAGAGCCAGCATATCTCCACCAGACTCCATGTAAATAATCAGGACTTTTAGCGTGTATAGAGCCAGCGTATCTCCACCAGACTCCATGTAAATAATCAGGACTTTTAGCGTGTATAGAGCCAGCATATTTCCACCAGACTCCATGTAAATAATCAGGACTTTTAGCGTGTATAGAGCCAGCGTATCTCCACCAGACTCCATGTAAATAATCAGTACTTTTAGCGTGTATAGAGCCAGCATATTTCCACCAGACTCCATGTAAATAATCAGGACTTTTAGCGTGTATAGAGCCAGCATATCTCCACCCACTCCATGTAAATAATCAGGACTTTTAGCGTGTATAGAGCCAGCATATCTCCACATGTAAATGGGTGAATTAAGGGTTTATTTCAACCAAACCAGAGTGGTGATTGTTGGAACAGTGGAAAGATGAACCAAGACGGCTTTTGATAGTTTGATTTCGTTTCTGTCCACTTTGAATGAAGTGTGTTTTACGATTATTTACATGGAGTCTGGTGGAGTTTGGTGATGGTGATTTCGGGGCTGTTCCATGTTAAACTAAAAGGATCTTCCTCTTTAACTAAAAGGTCTATCTATGTAGGGATCCTTTCATAATGTTGTCAGACACTTAGAATAATAATCTGAGTCTGTCAGCAGCAACAACAGAACTGTTAGTGGACGTTGACTGATTAATACTGGACCAGTTTCAGAGATAGTTGCTCTCATCAGACACTCAGACACAGAGACATGGAGACAGAGAGACATGGAGACAGAGAGACATGGAGACAGAGAGTCCAGGTGGAAAAAGAAACCCTAAAGTTACCGTTTCACAGAGCTTTATAAGAAGTTTAAATGTTTAACGGTTGATTAACTGACCTGCAGTCAGTTTCTGGATGTTTGTCTTCCTCAGGAGGGGACGCTGACCGAGTCGACTGTGAAGGTTACGTCGTCCTGCACAGGAAGCACACACACACACACACACACACACACACACACACACACAGGTAACTAGACAGGTAACTACACAGGTAACTACACACAGGTAACTACACACGTAACTAGACAGGTAACTACACACAGGTAACTACACACGTAACTAGACAGGTAACTACACACAGGTAACTACACACGTAACTAGACAGGAAGCACACACACACACACACACACACACACACACACACACACAAGTAACTACACAGGAAGCACACACACAGGTAACTAGACAGGAAGCACACGCAGGTGTTGTGGCTGTATTGCATGTCCCTAACAATTGTAGTCACAGCTGCCAGTAAGGGGCAGATCCCAGGCCAGTTTCAGCCAGTTTCAGCCAGTTTCAGCCAGTTTCAGCCAGTTGTCAGAGACCAGCCTCGACCTGGTACTGACCCCTGTAGGTGAAGCTGAAGCTCCTTCTCCACCTGTACTTGTTCGTGAAGCTCCAGAAGCCTCGCAGTCTGCCGGTCGAGAGGCGCCGAGTCAGCAGCGGGCCGCCGAGTCGAGTCCAGACGCTCCTCCTCCTCCTCCTCAGGCGCTGGTTCTGCCCCGCAAACGGGCCCTGGGTCTGGGTCATTCAGGAGGCAAAACCAGGCAGGTTACCACGTGTTTAAAACCGCCACCGTTACCTTCTCTGGTTTAGATATGAGGACTATAGTGGTGGTACCTGAACCCGACCTGAGCCCGTCAGGTACCGTCGGGTTCAGACAGATGTTTAGAAATGATGGTCTGGTTCGGGTCGGGCTCGGTCACATCAGCGCGATAAGGCATCTGTTGTAAGATGGTGCTGCGGCTCCTTTAAGACAGTTCAGTGTGTGTGTGTGTGTGTGTGTGTGTGTGTGTGCGTGCGTGTGTGCGTGTGTGCGCGTGTGTGTGTGTGTGTGTGTGTGTGTGTGTGTGTGTGTGTGTGTGTGTGTGTGTGTCTGAGATAAACTCCAGACTGAAAGCCAAGTTCATTCATCGTCTCACCAGAAACGGGATATAACACTGCTCCGACGGGACAGGGCAGTCACTACTCTGACGGGACGGGTCAGTCACTGCTCTGACGGGACGGGTCAGTCACTGCTCCGACGGGACAGGTCAGTCACTACTCTGACGGGACGGGTCAGTCACTACTCTGACGGGACGGGTCAGTCACTGCTCCGACGGGACGGGTCAGTCACTGCTCCGACGGGACGGGTCAGTCACTACTCTGACGGGACGGGTCAGTCACTGCTCTGACGGGACGGGTCAGTCACTGCTCTGACGGGACGGGTCAGTCACTGCTCCGACGGGACGGGTCAGTCACTGCTCTGACGGGACGGGTCAGTCACTGCTCCGGGTCAGTCACTGCTCCGGGTCAGTCACTGCTCTGACGGGACGGGTCAGTCACTGCTCTGGGTCAGTCACTGCTCCGACGGGACAGGTCAGTCACTGCTCCGGGTCAGTCACTGCTCTGACGGGACGGGTCAGTCACTGCTCTGTCGGGACGGGTCAGTCACTGCTCTGACGGACGGGTCAGTCACTGCTCCGGGTCAGTCACTGCTCCGACGGGACGGGACGGGTCAGTCACTGCTCCGGGTCAGTCACTGCTCCGACGGGACAGGTCAGTCACTGCTCCGACGGGACGGGACGGGTCAGTCACTGCTCTGACGGGACGGGACGGGTCAGTCACTGCTCCGTCGGGACGGGTCAGTCACTGCTCTGTCGGGACGGGTCAGTCACTGCTCTGACGGGACGGGACGGGTCAGTCACTGCTCCGATGGGACAGGTCAGTCACTGCTCCGGGTCAGTCACTGCTCTGGGTCAGTCACTGCTCTGACGGGACGGGTCAGTCACTGCTCCGGGTCAGTCACTGCTCCGACGGGACAGGTCAGTCACTGCTCCGGGTCAGTCACTGCTCCGTCGGGACGGGTCAGTCACTGCTCTGTCGGGACGGGTCAGTCACTGCTCCGTCGGGACAGGTCAGTCACTGCTCCGTCGGGACGGGTCAGTCACTGCTCCGTCGGGACGGGTCAGTCACTGCTCTGTCGGGACGGGTCAGTCACTGCTCCGACGGGACGGGTCAGTCACTGCTCTGACGGGACAGGTCAGTCACTGCTCCGGGTCAGTCACTGCTCCGACGGGACGGGTCAGTCACTGCTCTGTCGGGACGGGTCAGTCACTGCTCCCAATCACCACTCTAATGAGGACGTATTTCCTACCACCGCTAGAGGCGCTCATTTTTTAAACTCACCTGCAGGTAGCGCGGCGGTTTCTTCGGCCACATGACAGCCCGTTTTGGGTTACGCCCCCCCGTCTGCTGCAGCAGGACAGGGTCAAAGGTCAACTTCTTGGAGCGGTTGAGCTGGTCCAGCAGCACCTGAGAGAAGCTGCAGACAGACACACGGACTGAATGGCAGCATAATGAGTTGTTGTGATCCAGACACGATTTAAGAACCAGGTAGGAAGCACTGAAGAGGATGTTCGGCTCTGAGGAGGCTCCACGCACAGCTAGAACACGCAAGAGGTCTGATGTTCAAACTTCTGCCTTGGAGAGGGGGGGGGGGGGGGTGTGTGTGTGTGTGTGTGTGTGTGTGTGTGTGTGTGTAACAAAGTGTCTCCCCTGTTCTTTCTGACCACCAGAAAAAGATCAACTGTATTTATGGGTAGCAAAGAAAACGTACTTCTCACAGATCCAAGATACTTTACAGATTCATTTAAATGAATGCACATTAATAATAGACAACAGGGACACACACACACACACACACACACACATACACACAAAGAGAGAGAGAGAGAGACACACACACACACACACACACACACACACACACACACACACACATAAGAGAGAGAGAGAGACACACACACACACACACACAAAGAGAGAGAGAGAGAGACACACACACACACACACACACACACACACACACACACACACACACACACACATAAGAGAGAGACACACACACACACACACACACACACACATAAGAGAGAGAGAGAGAGAGAGAGAGAGACACACACACACACACACACACAGCGAGACACACACACACACACACACACAAAGAGAGAGAGAGAGAGACACACACACACACACACACACACACACACACACAGCGAGACACACACACACACACACACACACACACACACATAAGAGAGAGACACACACACACACACACACACACACACACATAAGAGAGAGAGAGAGAGAGACACACACACACAGAGAGAGAGAGAGACACACACACACACACACACACACACACACACACACACACACACACACACACAAAGAGAGAGAGAGAGAGAGACACACACACACACACACACACACACACACACACACACACACACACACACACACACACACACATAAGAGAGAGACACACACACACACACACACACACACACACACACACACACATAAGAGAGAGAGAGAGAGAGACACACACACACACACACACACACCAATAACAATGTGACTATGCAATCCTGCAATGCTGTAATAGTAAAAACATTTTACCATTTATTCTCTTCACTTATATTTCTTGTGTCTCCTACCGCCCCCCCCCCCCCAACAAGAGTGTGGATTAATAAAGGTTTCGGTATCTCTGAATCTTAAACATGTTCCCCAAAATGTGCTTAAATGTGTGTGTGTCTCACCGCTCATGGAGGGAAAGTGTCGAGGTACTTCTCAGATAGAAGGAGGCTGGCTCTGACGGCTCCATCGGCTTCCTGCTGCAAGGCACTGAACTGGGACGGGTGATAAGACACAGCCGAGCCGAATCTGGGTCACCTGCGGGCCAATTAACCACGACAAACGGTCCTTTTAATCACCAAAACCACTGGATCAGTGTAACCTCTGTGATGAAAACACACTTCTTTACAATTCGGCATACAAACCAAACACAACCAGCTAATATAAATGTGTAGAAAGCGCTCACTTCATCCTACGCGCCTTTCACAACCCGCTGCAGCAAAGCCGTTTAAAAGTTGTTTTTAGTGATCAAAAAGTGCTGCTTTGTGCTTCAAATTAAAGCCGAATTTGAGAGAAGATGACAAAGATTAACGGGTGTTACACATTGGTCTGTAGAGAGTTTTAATTTCGCAGATATACTATAAAATATTACGTTTCACGTTATTTTTCTTCGAGGTTTCGCCGCCATTATCTCTCTCTTCGTACATGAGTAGCATTAACACATGACGTGTGAATAATTAGTTTCTTTAGCTATATCTTGGTTTGTTTATGTCCCTAGAGGTGGGTATTCAATCAATAACAACAAGCCTTTTCACTTGTCATTTAACGTAACTGTTGAAGTTGACACTGTGATTTAAATACTAAAAACTATTTAACTTTTTTGGGGATATCAGCCGAATTTGAGAGAAAAAGAAAGGATTCACGGGTCTTTAACTTTAATGTGTAAAATGTTTTTAATGTGGCTGATAAACTAGGAAACATTACGTTTCGCCGATTTTAAAAGTAGCATTACCGTTAGCATTAGCCTACCGTTAGCTTAAATACTTTCTCTGTCTCCGTGAAGGTAGCGATATATTTTAGGTTAATTGTTGGTGTAGGAAGGGACAAAGTTTACCTTTTTTAATCTCTCAGGTGACGTCTTGTTACCAGCTTATTTAGGTTTTCAAATTAACTTGAGTAAAGACAACAGGGAAGCGTTAATAAGCTCCGAGTTTAAGCGCTAACGAGTGCCATGCTGTAAGCTAACGTTATAGCTAGCTAACCTAGCATCCTCTCCTGTGTTGCGTTCAAGTTCGGCATCCACAAGAGTAAATAATGATAAGACCAAGTACTGAACAGAACTTTTAGTGGACGCTAACTGATGCTGATCATGTGTCCTGTAGGGTTACATTACAACTTGTTTCGTCTTAATACTGGACCAATTTCAAAGGTTGTCTACTCCTTAGTTTAACACGGAAACGGCCCCGAAATCACCATCACCAAACCCACCAGACTCCATGTAAATAATCAGGACTTTTAGCGTGTATAGAGCCAGCATATCTCCACCAGACTCCATGTAAATAATCAGGACTTTTAGCGTGTATAGAGCCAGCATATCTCCACATGTAAATGGGTGAATTAAGGGTTTATTTCAACCAAACCAGAGTGGTGATTGTTGGAACAGCGGAAAGATGAACCAAGACGGCTTTTGATAGTTTGATTTAGTTTCTGTCCACTTTGAATGAAGTGTGTTTTACGATGATAAAAGTAGTGATTATTTACATGGAGTCTGGTGGAGTTTTTTTTTTTTTACATGAAATCGCAGAGAAAACAGATTAATAATACACACTCTGGGTTAAAAATCATATAATATACTCATGTGATGTTGTCATATTTTCTATACGTTCATTAATTATTATAAATATTTAGTTTTTGCTTAATTATAGATGGATTTATGAAAACGCACAACAAGCTCTTTCTTTCACCACGAGATGGCGCGATGTGTGACCTTCCAGCCGCCCGGTAACCAGGGCAACCACACACACAGGAGAGCAGCGATTGGCTGTCTCTCTCACTCACAGAAGTCACGCGCACAAACAAACTTTGTGACAGAAGTCAACCTTCAAAGTAAAGGTCCTCTATACCAAACTGTCTACATGTACTCCAGTACTGCACTTCAGTCCACATGTTGAGGTACTTGTACTTTACTTGAGTATTTTCTTTTCATGCCACTTAATACTTCTACTCCTTTAGTTACTAGTTACTTTAGTTACTAGTTACTTTAGTTACTAGTTACTTTAGTTACTCCGCTACATTCATCTGTTCCAGCTTTAGTTACTAGTTACTTTAGTTATTAGTTACTTTAGTTACTCCGCTCCATTCATCTGTTCCAGCTTTAGTTACTAGTTACTTTAGTTACTCCGCTACATTAATCTGTTACAGCTTTAGTTACTAGTTACTTTAGTTACTCTACTACATTCATCTGTTACAGCTTTAGTTACTAGTTACTTTAGTTACTCCACTACATTCATCTGTTACAGCTTTAGTTACTAGTTACTTTAGTTACTCCACTACATTCATCTGTTACAGCTTTAGTTACTAGTTACTTTAGTTACTAGTTACTTTAGTTACTCCGCTACATTCATCTGTTCCAGCTTTAGTTACTAGTTACTTTAGTTACTCCACTACATTCATCTGTTCCAGCTTTAGTTACTAGTTACTTTAGTTACTACATTCATCTGTTACAGCTTTAGTTACTAGTTACTTTAGTTACTCCTCTACATTCATCTGTTCCAGCTTTAGTTACTAGTTACTTTAGTTACTCCACTACATTCATCTGTTACAGCTTTAGTTACTAGTTACTTTAGTTACTCCACTACATTCATCTGTTCCAGCTTTAGTTACTAGTTACTTTAGTTACTCCGCTACATTCATCTGTTCCAGCTTTAGTTACTAGTTACTTTAGTTACTAGTTACTTTAGTTACTCCGCTACATTCATCTGTTCCAGCTTTAGTTACTAGTTACTTTAGTTACTCCACTACATTCATCTGTTCCAGGTTTAGTTACTAGTTACTTTAGTTACTCCACTACATTCATCTGTTCCAGCTTTAGTTACTAGTTACTTTAGTTACTCCACTACAATCATCTGTTCCAGGTTTAGTTACTAGTTACTTTAGTTACTCCGCTACATTCATCTGACAGCTTTAGTTACTAGTTACTTTAGTTACTCCACTACATTCATCTGTTGCAGCTTTAGTTACTAGTTACTTTAGTTACTCCGCTCCATTCATCTGTTCCAGCTTTAGTTACTAGTTACTTTAGTTACTAGTTACTTTAGTTACTCCACTACATTCATCTGTTACAGCTTTAGTTACTAGTTACTTTAGTTACTCCGCTACATTCATCTGTTCCAGCTTTAGTTACTAGTTACTTTAGTTACTCCACTACATTCATCTGTTGCAGCTTTAGTTACTAGTTACTTTAGTTACTCCACTACATTCATCTGTTCCAGCTTTAGTTACTAGTTACTTTAGTTACTCCGCTCCATTCATCTGTTCCAGCTTTAGTTACTAGTTACTTTAGTTACTAGTTACTTTAGTTACTCCACTACATTCATCTGTTCCAGCTTTAGTTACTAGTTACTTTAGTTACTAGTTACTTTAGTTACTCCGCTACATTCATCTGTTCCAGCTTTAGTTACTAGTTACTTTAGTTACTCCGCTCCATTCATCTGTTCCAGCTTTAGTTACTAGTTACTTTAGTTACTAGTTACTTTAGTTACTCCACTACATTCATCTGTTCCAGCTTTAGTTACTAGTTACTTTAGTTACTCCACTACATTCATCTGTTCCAGCTTTAGTTACTAGTTACTTTAGTTACTAGTTACTTTAGTTACTCCGCTACATTCATCTGTTCCAGCTTTAGTTACTAGTTACTTTAGTTACTCCACTACATTCATCTGTTCCAGCTTTAGTTACTAGTTACTTTAGTTACTAGATACTTTAGTTACTCCGCTACATTCATCTGTTACAGCGTTAGTTACTAGTTACTTTAGTTACTCCACTACATTCATCTGTTCCAGCTTTAGTTACTAGTTACTTTAGTTACTCCACTACATTCATCTGTTACAGCTTTAGTTACTAGTTACTTTAGTTACTCCACTACATTCATCTGTTCCAGCTTTAGTTACTAGTTACTTTAGTTACTAGATACTTTAGTTACTCCGCTACATTCATCTGTTCCAGCTTTAGTTACTAGTTACTTTAGTTACTCCGCTACATTCATCTGTTCCAGCTTTAGTTACTAGTTACTTTAGTTACTAGTTACTTTAGTTACTCCGCTACATTCATCTGTTCCAGCTTTAGTTACTAGTTACTTTAGTTACTCCACTACATTCATCTGTTCCAGCTTTAGTTACTAGTTACTTTAGTTACTCCGCTACATTCATCTGTTACAGCTTTAGTTACTAGTTACTTTAGTTACTCCGCTCCATTCATCTGTTACAGCTTTAGTTACTAGTTACTTTAGTTACTCCGCTCCATTCATCTGTTACAGCTTTAGTTACTAGTTACTTTAGTTACTCCGCTCCATTCATCTGTTCCAGCTTTAGTTACTAGTTACTTTAGTTACTCCGCTACATTCATCTGTTCCAGCTTTAGTTACTAGTTACTTTAGTTACTCCGCTACATTCATCTGTTACAGCTTTAGTTACTAGTTACTTTAGTTACTCCGCTACATTCATCTGTTCCAGCTTTAGTTACTAGTTACTTTAGTTACTCCACTACATTCATCTGTTACAGCTTTAGTTACTAGTTACTTTAGTTACTCCGCTACATTAATCTGTTACAGCTTTAGTTACTAGTTACTTTAGTTACTAGTTACTTTAGTTACTCCGCTCCATTCATCTGTTCCAGCTTTAGTTACTAGTTACTTTAGTTACTCCACTACATTCATCTGTTCCAGCTTTAGTTACTAGTTACTTTAGTTACTCCACTACATTCATCTGTTACAGCTTTAGTTACTAGTTACTTTAGTTACTCCGCTACATTCATCTGTTCCAGCTTTAGTTACTAGTTACTTTAGTTACTCCACTACATTCATCTGTTGCAGCTTTAGTTACTAGTTACTTTAGTTACTCCGCTCCATTCATCTGTTCCAGCTTTAGTTACTAGTTACTTTAGTTACTAGTTACTTTAGTTACTCCACTACATTCATCTGTTACAGCTTTAGTTACTAGTTACTTTAGTTACTCCGCTACATTCATCTGTTCCAGCTTTAGTTACTAGTTACTTTAGTTACTCCACTACATTCATCTGTTGCAGCTTTAGTTACTAGTTACTTTAGTTACTCCGCTCCATTCATCTGTTCCAGCTTTAGTTACTAGTTACTTTAGTTACTAGTTACTTTAGTTACTCCACTACATTCATCTGTTCCAGCTTTAGTTACTAGTTACTTTAGTTACTAGTTACTTTAGTTACTCCGCTACATTCATCTGTTCCAGCTTTAGTTACTAGTTACTTTAGTTACTCCGCTCCATTAATCTGTTCCAGCTTTAGTTACTAGTTACTTTAGTTACTAGTTACTTTAGTTACTCCACTACATTCATCTGTTCCAGCTTTAGTTACTAGTTACTTTAGTTACTCCACTACATTCATCTGTTCCAGCTTTAGTTACTAGTTACTTTAGTTACTAGTTACTTTAGTTACTCCGCTACATTCATCTGTTCCAGCTTTAGTTACTAGTTACTTTAGTTACTCCACTACATTCATCTGTTCCAGCTTTAGTTACTAGTTACTTTAGTTACTAGATACTTTAGTTACTCCGCTACATTCATCTGTTACAGCGTTAGTTACTAGTTACTTTAGTTACTCCACTACATTCATCTGTTCCAGCTTTAGTTACTAGTTACTTTAGTTACTCCACTACATTCATCTGTTACAGCTTTAGTTACTAGTTACTTTAGTTACTCCGCTACATTCATCTGTTCCAGCTTTAGTTACTAGTTACTTTAGTTACTCCGCTACATTCATCTGTTCCAGCTTTAGTTACTAGTTACTTTAGTTACTCCGCTACATTCATCTGTTCCAGCTTTAGTTACTAGTTACTTTAGTTACTAGTTACTTTAGTTACTCCGCTACATTCATCTGTTCCAGCTTTAGTTACTAGTTACTTTAGTTACTCCGCTACATTCATCTGTTACAGCTTTAGTTACTAGTTACTTTAGTGACTAGTTACTTTAGTTACTCCACTACATTCATCTGTTCCAGCTTTAGTTACTAGTTACTTTAGTTACTAGTTACTTTAGTTACTCCGCTACATTCATCTGTTCCAGCTTTAGTTACTAGTTACTTTAGTTACTCCACTACATTCATCTGTTCCAGCTTTAGTTACTAGTTACTTTAGTTACTCCGCTCCATTCATCTGTTCCAGCTTTAGTTACTAGTTACTTTAGTTACTTTACACATTCAGATTACTGCACACAGAACACATGTAGGTTATAACATCTGATGTTTGATTGTGTCTGTTGTGTGTGTGTTGTTTGTATGTGTGTGTATGTGTGTCTCTGTGTGTATGTGTGTGTGTGTGTGTGTGTGTGTCTGTCTGTGTATGTGTGTGTCTGTGTGTGTGTGTCTGTCTGTGTGTGTGTCTGTGTGTCTGTGTGTGTGTGTGTGTGTGTGTGTGTGTGTGTGTGTGTGTGTGTCTGTGTGTGTGTGTGTGTGTGTGTGTGTGTGTGTCTGTGTGTGTGTCTGTGTGTGTGTGTGTGTATATGTGTGCGTGTGTGTGTGTGCGTGTGTATGGTGTGTGTGTGTGTGTATATGTGTGCGTGTGTGTGTGTGCGTGTGTGTGTGTGTGTGTGTATATGTGTCTGTGTGTGTGTGTGTGTGTGTGTGTGTGTGTGTGTGTGTGTGTGTGTGTTCTAATACTTTAACTATATTCTCCTGATGATATTTACACACTTTTACTGAAGGAACATTTTCACTGCAGGACTTTTACTGTAACAGAGTATTATTACAGTATTATTACAGTATTATTACAGTATTATTACAGTATTATTACAGTATTATTACAGTGTGGTATTAGTACTTGTACTGCAGTAATCTGATTACTTCTTGCACCGCTGCTTGTGAGTTCCCAGCTGCATGTTCCTTCTGCTCTTATTTTGGTAAAGACTCGAAGTCGCCTGACTTCCTGTTATGTCTGGCTGTCTGGTTAGCGTGACACACGCCCCCCCTCCCCCCTCCCCCCTCCCTCTGCGCTGACTCTCATGAGTGTGCACACAGACAGCCAGACAGCCAGCCAGACAGACAGACTGGACCAGGCGGAGGACCCACGGACCGACAGACAGCCGGTCTCACCGTCACAGCCGAGCGGAGAGAGCCGAGTCCCGGTGAGTAGAGCCGACGGAGCCGCCGACGTTTCACTCTGTCAGGCTGCTTTATATCTGACAACTGCTGATGCTGCAGCCTGTCTGTCTGTCTGTCTGTCTGTCTGTCTGTCTGTGTGTGTGTCTGTCTGTCTGCCTGTGTGTGTGTCTGTGTGTGTGTGTGTGTGTGTGTCTCTAATCTGTCTGTCTGTCTGTGTGTGTGTGTGTGTGTGTGTGTGTGTGTCTGTCTGCCTGTGTGTGTGTCTGTGTGTGTGTGTGTGTCTCTAATCTGTCTGTCTGTCTGCCTGTGTGTGTGTGTGTGTGTGTGTGTGTGTGTGTGTGTGTCTGTGTGTGTGTGTCTCTAATCTGTCTGTCTGTCTGTGTGTGTGTGTCTCTCTATCTTACCTGTCTGTCTGTCTGTCTGTCTGTCTGTCTCTAACCTGTCTGTCTGTCTGTCTGTCTCTAACCTGTCTGTCTGTCTGTCTCTAACCTGCCTGTCTGTCTGTCTGTCTGTCTCTAACCTGTCTGTCTGTCTGTCTGTCTCTAACCTGTCTGTCTGTCTGTCTGTCTCTAACCTGTCTGTCTGTCTGTCTCTAACCTGCCTGTCTGTCTGTAATCCACTTTCTGTCAATCAACAGGAAATGGGTCTCTGATTGGTTGTTGTCAGCCGGCCTAACGGTACGTTTCCACACAGCGAAACAAAGTAGACGAAAGTTTAACTTTATTCAAATGAGCACCACTCGAGAACCAATCAGGTCCGTGTGTTTGTGTTTGGAGGCGGGAGTTACAAAAAAAGTCCAACCAAGATGGCGGCGGTCATCAGCGCCGTATCGTGAACATTTGTACGTAATTAAAATGTTTCTACACGAACATCGGTACTTGTATCAAAACACTCAAAATGTTCAGCTAGCCGAAAGGCTAATCGCTAGCACGTTCAGACATTGGATTTCATTGTTAGCCTAGCCAGGGAGCTAGCTAGGCTACTTATGCATTTGTTTGATTTTGTGTTTTTGTTGGCGAACATTGACGCTCGTATCAACACAGATTGTTGTTTATATGTCCATAACTCCACCGGTGACCAAGATATATACTATAACCAGGGGCTCTACGCCTTAACTCCACCGGTGACCAAGATATATACTATAACCAGGGGCTCTACACCTTAACTCCACCGGTGACCAAGATATATACTATAACCAGGGGCTCTACACCTTAACTCCACCGGTGACCGAGATATATACTATAACCAGGGGCTCTACACCTTAACTCCACCGGTGACCAAGATATATACTATAACCAGGGGCTCTACACCTTAACTCCACCGGTGACCAAGATATATACTATAACCAGGGGCTCTACACCTTAACTCCACCGGTGACCAAGATATATACTATAACCAGGGGCTCTACACCTTAACTCCACCGGTGACCAAGATATATACTATAACCAGGGGCTCTACGCCTTAACTCCACCGGTGACCAAGATATATACTATAACCAGGGGCTCTACACCTTAACTCCACCGGTGACCAAGATATATACTATAACCAGAGGCTCTACGCCTTAACTCCACCGGTGACCAAGATATATACTATAACCAGGGGCTCTACACCTTAACTCCACCGGTGACCAAGATATATACTATAACCAGGGACTCTACACCTTAACTCCACCGGTGACCAAGATATATACTATAACCAGGGGCTCTACACCTTAACTCCACCGGTGACCAAGATATATACTATAACCAGGGGCTCTACACCTTAACTCCACCGGTGACCAAGATATATACTATACAGTAAATCTTAAAAGTGGCGATTCCGTCCTAAATATGCTTTTAAACGAAAGTTTGACTCGGGTACATTCACAAAAAGACCCTAGGTTGCATTTTGGCGAGAGTTACGCTTTAAACAGGGCACATACTCCACCAACTAGACAGACAACTAGACACTGTAGATGTTAGTTTAAACACTCAAAGAAAGCTACCTATGCTACCTAGCTTCAACCCTCTCTGCTAGCTGCCTATGCTACCTAGCTTCAACCCTCTCTGCTAGCTGCCTATGCTACCTAGCTTCAACCCTCTCTGCTAGCTACCTATGCTACCTAACTTCAACCCTCTCTGCTAGCTACCTATACTACCTAACTTCAACCCTCTCTGCTAGCTACCTATACTACCTAACTTCAACCCTCTCTGCTAGCTACCTATGCTACCTAGCTTCAACCCTCTCTGCTAGCTACCTATGCTACCTAGCTTCAACCCTCTCTGCTAGCTACCTATGCTACCTAACTTCAACCCTCTCTGCTAGCTGCCTATGCTACCTAGGTTCAACCCTCTCTGCTAGCTACCTATGCTACCTAACTTCAACCCTCTCTGCTAGCTACCTATGCTACCTAGCTACAACCCTCTCTGCTAGCTGCCTATACTACCTAGCTACAACCCTCTCTGCTAGCTGCCTATGCTACCTAGCTTCAACCCTCTCTGCTAGCTGCCTAGCAGCCGCTGTTCTGTTGTGGTCTGGCGTGTTGTTTTTGCGACCACGCCCCCCCGAGGCACAATTTCATTGGCTGAAATTCACGAGTTGTTTCGCTGTGTGGAACCATAGACAGTAAAATAAATGGACAATGTGACCCAGTTGTTTTCTACGGAGACCAGTGAAGTCTCTTTTCCGGTGATGGCTGAGCGTTACTGAGCAGCCTCCAACTGAGCTTGAAGACGTAGATGTGACGTGAGCAACCTGTCTGAAAGTTGGAAGTCTTCTGGTAGCTGTGCCAAGAGAAATCTCAATCATTCCCAATCTAGCAGAGACGGAGAGCGTAGCTATATGTAAGGAGATAACATAGGCACAGGCTAATTACTGATCACTAACATGATAGTTAACATTAGGAATTACACTTAAACAGCTAATGGAAGTCCAAACTGCCTGAGAGCTTCTCCTGGACTATACGGTAATTCCTCTACTATGAGACAGTAAGTCTCGTGGTTATGACCCAATTGTTAGCCTATTTTTATAAAAGCGTCAATAAAAGGAGCCATAACGTGAGCTACAAGGTAATGGAGCCTTTTATACATTGTCGTGTTTCTTTAGAAATAATCAACGGACAAATAGAGTCTTTAAACGCTTCAGATGTAAAGTTATTCTCTGTCAAAGTGACGTCAGAATGAATGGCAGTCAATGGGATGCTAACGGGAGCTGATGGCTTGGTAGCATCAGAATGAATGGCAGTCAATGGGATGCTAACGGGAGCTGATGGCTTGGTAGCATCAGAATGAATGGCAGTCAATGGGATGCTAACGGGAGGTGATGGCTTGGTAGCATCAGAATGAATGGCAGTCAATGGGATGCTAACGGGAGCTGATGGCTTGGTAGCATCAGAATGAATGGCAGTCAATGGGATGCTAACGGGAGGTGATGGCTTGGTAGCATCAGAATGAATGGCAGTCAATGGGATGCTAACGGGAGGTGATGGCTTGGTAGCATCAGAATGAATGGCAGTCAATGGGATGCTAACGGGAGCTGATGGCTTGGTAGCATAAAAATGGCGCCATAGGGGCTACGCGTTGTGGAGGCTGGCTTACCCCCTTGTGTGGAACCCTACCGTTACTAAGCTGAGACCCCCCCCTCCAGGTGAGATGTCGGCGCTGGGCCCCGCCCCTAACAGCGGCGACGCCTGCCTCAGCATCGTCCACAGCCTGATGTTTCACCGGCAGGGCGAGGACAACGAGGGCTTCGCCAAGCGCGCCATCGAGAGTCTGGTGAAGAAGCTGAAGGAGAAGAAGGACGAGCTGGACGCACTCATCACCGCTGTCACCACTAACGGCGTGCGGCCCAGCACGTGTGTCACCATCCAGAGGACGCTGGACGGACGCCTGCAGGTACCGCAGCACACGTCACATGACACGCAGGTACTGTAACTCACGTCACATGACACACAGGTACTGTAGCAGACGTCACATGACACGCAGGTACTGTAACTCACGTCACATGACACGCAGGTACTGTAACTCACGTCACATGACACACAGGTACTGATAACTCACGTCACATGACACACAGGTACTGTAACTCACGTCACATGACACGCAGGTATCGTACCGCACGTCACATGACACACAGGTACTGTAACTCACGTCACATGACACGCAGGTATCGTACCGCACGTCACATGACACACAGGTACTGTAACTCACATCACATGACACACAGGTACCGTAGCGCACGTCAGATGACACACAGGTACCGTAGCGCAGGTCACATGACACGCAGGTACTGTAACTCACGTCACAATGCACGCAGGTACTGTAGCGCACGTCACATGACACGCAGGTACCGTAGCGCACGTCGCATGACACACAGGTACGGTAGCGCATGTCACATGACACGCAGGTACTGTAACTCACGTCACATGACACGCAGGTACCGTAGCACACGTCACATGACACACAGGTACTGATAACTCACGTCACATGACACACAGGTACCGTACCGCACGTCACATGACACACAGGTACCGTAGCGCACGTCACATGACACACAGGTACCGTAGCGCACGTCACATGACACACAGGTAACGTAGCGCAGGTCACATGACACGCAGGTACTGTAACTCACTTCACATGACACGCAGGTACCGTAGCGCATGTCACATGACACACAGGTACCGTAGAACACGTCACATGACACACAGGTACTGTAGAACACGTCACATGACACGCAGGTACCGTAGCACACTTCACATGACACACAGGTACCGTAGAACACGTCACATGACACACAGGTACTGTAGAACACGTCACATGACCAGTCATACACACTGGGAAACAGGAAGCGACAAAAACGTTGGAAAAAGCGTCAGTAAAGGCGACACAGAAACTACAAGTGTAGAAGCATAATGCATTTCTAAACATTTTCCATAATGTTGTCAGACACTGTCTAAGTGACTAATAGGGACAACAATCTCTAAAATTGGTCCCACCAGACTCCATGTAAATAATCAGGACTTTTAGCGTGTATAGAGCCAGCATATTTCCACCAGACTCCATGTAAATAATCAGGACTTTTAGCGTGTATAGAGCCAACATATCTCCACCAGACTCCATGTAAATAATCAGGACTTTTAGCGTGAATAGAGCCAGCATATTTCCACCAGACTCCATGTAAATAATCACTACTTTTAGCGTGTATAGAGCCAGCATATTTCCACCAGACTCCATGTAAATAATCAGGACTTTTAGCGTGTATAGAGCCAGCATATTTCCACCAGACTCCATGTAAATAATCACTACTTTTAGCGTGTATAGAGCCAGCATATTTCCAC
Source organism: Zingel zingel (assembly GCA_023566125.1). NCBI lineage: Eukaryota > Metazoa > Chordata > Actinopteri > Perciformes > Percidae > Zingel > Zingel zingel. Next base: position 1,046,885 of record CM042321.1, on the reverse strand, counting down.
CAGACTCCATGTAAATAATCAGAACTTTTAGCATGTATAGAGCCAGCATATTTCCACCGGACTCCATGTAAATAATCAGGACTTTAGCGTGTATAGAGCCAGCATATTTCCACCAGACTCCATGTAAATAATCAGGACTTTTAGCGTGTATAGAGCCAGCATATTTCCACCAGACTCCATGTAAATAATCAGGGCTTTTAGCGTTTATAGAGCCAGCATATCTCCACCAGACTCCATGTAAATAATCAGGACTTTTAGCGTTTATAGAGCCAGCATATCTTCACCAGACTCCATGTTAATAATCAGGACTTTTAGCGTGTATAGAGCCAGCATATCTCCACATGTAAATGGGTGAATTAAGGGATTATTTCAACCAAACCAGAGTGGTGATTGTTGGAACAGTGGAAAGATGAACCACGACGGCTTTTGATAGTTTGATTTAGTTTCTGTCCACTTTGAATGAAGTGTGTTTTACGATGAGAAAAGTCCTGATTATTTACATGGAGTCTGGTGTAACAACAACAGAACTTTTAGTGACTCTAACTGCTGCTGAACATTAGTCCTGTAGGGTTACATTACAGCTTGGTTCTGGTTTAATACTAGACCAGTTTCAGAGATTGTTGTCCCATCAGACACTCAGACATGGAGACACAGCGTTGAAAAAACCCAAAGTTACCTTTTAAAGTGAGTTAAAGTTGAAACTGTGGAGACGGTTGATCTTTATTTCCATCATCGTCATCCAGACTTTTACAGGAATAAAGATGTCAGAGCAGCTGATTCTGTAGGAAACAGTCACATGATCACCTGTCTGTCTGTCTGTCTGTCTGTCTCTCTGTCTCTCTCTCTGTCTGTGTCTCTAACCTATCTGTCTGCCTGTCTGTCTGTCTCTCTGTCTCTCTCTCTCTCTGTCTGTCTGTCTGTTTGTCTCTCTCTAACCTGTCTGTCTGCCTGTCTGTCTGTTTCTCTCTCTCTAACCTGTCAGTCTGCCTGTCTGTCTCTTTAACCTGTCTGTTTGTCTGTCTGTCTCTCTAACATGTCTGTCTGTCTCTCTGTCTGTCTGTCTCTCTCTAACTTGTCTGTCTGTCTGTCTGTCTCTCTGTCTGTCTGTCTGTCTGTCTGTCTGTCTGTCTCTCTCTAACCTGTCTGTCTGATCCTTCAGTAGTTTGGTGTGTTTCTGTGACAGAGGAGCAGACTGGGTGTGTCAGCGACTGTCAGACAGTAATTATCAGACCAGAGGAAGTAAACACACACACACACACACACACACACACACACACACACACACACACACACACACACACACACACACACACAGAGACACACACACACACACACACACACACACACACACACACACACACACACACACACACACACACCAAACACCAGAAACACCAGAGCAGGGGGAATGAGAGGGGGACATGTAGCCTAAATAAGCTGTCTGACATCTCTAGTGTTTCTCTACCTGGAGGAAGAGGAGGAGGGGAGGGAGGAGGAGGGGGGGAGGTGGAAGAGGAGAGGGGGGGAGGGAGGAGGAGGAGGGAGGAGGAGGAGGGGAGGGAGGAGGAGGGGGGGAGGGAGGAGGAGGAGGAAGAGGAGGAGGGGAGGGAGGAGGAGGGGGGGAGGTGGAAGAGGAGAGGGGGGGAGGGAGGAGGAGGAGGAAGATGAGGAGGGGAGGGAGGAGGAGGGGGGGAGGTGGAAGAGGAGAGGGGGGAGGGAGGAGGAGGAGGGAGGAGGAGGAGGGGAGGGAGGAGGAGGGGGGGAGGTGGAAGAGGAGAGGGGGGGAGGGAGGAGGAGGAGGGAGGAGGAGGAGGGGGGGGAGGGAGGAGGAGGAGGAGGAGGAGGGAGGAGGAGGAGGGGAGGGAGGAGGAGGGGGGGAGGTGGAAGAGGAGAGGGGGGAGGGAGGAGGAGGAGGGAGGAGGAGGAGGGGGAGGAGGAGGGGGGGGAGGGAGGAGGAGGAGGAGGGGAGGTGGAAGAGGAGAGGGGGGAGGGAGGAGGAGGAGGGAGGAGGAGGAGGGGGAGGGAGGAGGAGGAGGAGGAGGAGGAGGAGGTGATGACTGAAGGAGACGGAGGAGGAAGGGCAGGCTGGATTGTTTTGTCTGAAACACAGGAAAGGGGCCGGGTTAATCCAGACAGAGAGAGAGAGAGAGAGTGTGTGTGTGTGTGTGTGTGTGTGTGTGTGTGTGTGTGTGTGTGTGTGTGTGTGTGTGTGTGTGTCTGTGTGTGTGTGTGTGTGTGTGTATGTGTGTGTGTGTGTGTGTGTGTGTGTGTGTGTCTCTGTGTGTGTGTGTGTGTGTGTGTGTGTGTCTGTGTGTGTGTGTGTGTGTGTGTGTCTCTGTATGTGTGTGTGTGTGTCTCTGTGTGTGTGTGTGTATGTGTGTGTCTGTGTATGTGTGTGTCTGTGTGTGTATGTGTCTGTGTGTGTGTGTGTGTGTGTGTGTGTGTGTGTGTGTGTGTGTCTCTGTGTGTGTCTCTCTGTGTGTGTGTGTATGTGTGTGTCTGTGTATGTGTGTGTCTGTGTGTGTATGTGTCTGTGTGTGTGTGTGTGTGTGTGTGTGTGTGTGTGTGTGTGTGTGTCTCTGTGTGTGTCTCTCTGTCTGTGTGTGTGTGTGTGTGTGTGTGTGTGTGTGTGTGTGTGTGTGTGTGTGTGAGTTCTCAGATCTCACCACAGAGTCTCTACACTCTAAACCGACCGAGCGATCTGATTGGTCAACTAGACGTCAACAAAGTGTCCAGATCAGCGTAATCATGACTGAAAACATGACTCGTCATTTTCCATGGCAACACGAAAATAAATCAGGAACCAGAGAGACAGACTTACAGGAAGTGATTAATCCACAGACGCCCACATAAGTCATTTCTTCAGGCAGCTATTACGACCCATATTTACGTCACATACCTTCATAAAAGTGACCTATGTTGATGTCTGTAGTGGAGCCCTCTAGTGGTCGTAGTAGTTCCATAGACAGATATAACCTGGACCAGCAGGTCCCGTATATAACCTGGACCAGCAGGTCCCGTATATAACCTGGACCAGCAGGTCCCTCTCAGGTACTAGTTAGTCCTATAGACAGTATATATACTGGACCAGCAGGTCTCTCTCAGGTACTAGTTAGTCCTATAGACAGTATATATACTGGACCAGCAGGTCCCTCTCAGGTACTAGTTAGTCCTATAGACAGTATATATACTGGACCAGCAGGTCCCTCTCAGGTACTAGTTAGTCCTATAGACAGTATATATACTGGACCAGCAGGTCCCTCTCAGGTACTAGTTAGTCCTATAGACAGTATATATACTGGACCAGCAGGTCCCTCTCAGGTACTAGTTAGTCCTATAGACAGTATATATACTGGACCAGCAGGTCCCTCTCAGGTACTAGTTAGTCCTATAGACAGTATATATACTGGACCAGCAGGTCCCTCTCAGGTACTAGTTAGTCCTATAGACAGTATATATACTGGACCAGCAGGTCCCTCTCAGGTACTAGTTAGTCCTATAGACAGTATATATACTGGACCAGCAGGTCCCTCTCAGGTACTAGTTAGTCCTATAGACAGTATATATACTGGACCAGCAGGTCCCTCTCAGGTACTAGTTAGTCCTATAGACAGTATATATACTGGACCAGCAGGTCCCTCTCAGGTACTAGTTAGTCCTATAGACAGTATATATACTGGACCAGCAGGTCTCTCTCAGGTACTAGTTAGTCCTATAGACAGTATATATACTGGACCAGCAGGTCTCTCTCAGGTACTAGTTAGTCCTATAGACAGTATATATACTGGACCAGCAGGTCCCTCTCAGGTACTAGTTAGTCCTATAGACAGTATATATACTGGACCATCAGGTCCCTCTCAGGTACTAGTTAGTCCTATAGACAGTATATATACTGGACCAGCAGGTCTCTCTCAGGTACTAGTTAGTCCTATAGACAGTATATATACTGGACCAGCAGGTCTCTCTCAGGTACTAGTTAGTCCTATAGACAGTATATATACTGGACCAGCAGGTCCCTCTCAGGTACTAGTTAGTCCTATAGACAGTATATATACTGGACCAGCAGGTCCCTCTCAGGTACTAGTTAGTCCTATAGACAGTATATATACTGGACCAGCAGGTCCCTCTCAGGTACTAGTTAGTCCTATAGACAGGATATATACTGGACCAGCAGGTCCCTCTCAGGTACTAGTTAGTCCTATAGACAGTATATAAGCTGGACCAGCAGGTCCCTCTCAGGTACTAGTTAGTCCTATAGACAGTATATAACCTGGACCAGCAGGTCCCGTGTCTCTGGACGGAGACCAGTGAAGTCTCTTTTCCGGTGATGGCTGAGCGTTACTGAGCAGCCTCCAACTGAGCTTGAAGACGTAGATGTGACGTGAGCAACCTGTCTGAAAGTTGGAAGTCTTCTGGTAGCTGTGCCAAGAGAAATCTCAATCATTCCCAATCTAGCAGAGACGGAGAGCGTAGGTATATGTAAGGAGATAACATAGGCACAGGCTAATTACTGATCACTAACATGATAGTTAACATTAGTAATTACACTTAAACAGCTAATGGAAGTCCAAACTGCCTGAGAGCTTCTCCTGGACTATACGGTAATTCCTCTACTATGAGACAGTAAGTCTCGTGGTTATGACCCAATCGTTAGCCTATTTTTATAACAACGTCTGCTACGGAGCCATA
>CM042321.1:1022196-1027196 GCA_023566125.1 Zingel zingel | reverse complement strand
TCTGTCTGTCTCTAACCTGTCTGTATTTCTCTCTAACCTGTCTGTCTGTCTCTAACCTGTCTGTATTTCTCTCTCACCTGTCTGTCTCTAACCTGTCTGTATTTCTCTCTCACCTGTCTGTCTCTAACCTGTCTGTCTCTCTCTCACCTGTCTGTCTGTCTCTCTCTCTGCCTGTCTGTCTGCCTGTCTGTCTGTCTCTCTCTCACCTGTCTGTCTGTCTCTCTCTCACCTATCTCTCTCTCTCACCTGTCTGTCTCTCTCTCTCTCTGACCTGTCTCTCTCTCACCTGTCTCTCTCTCTGACCTGTCTCTCTCTCACCTGTCTCTCTCTCACCTGTCTGTCTCTCTCTCTCTCTCACCTGTCTCTCTCTCACCTGTCTGTCTCTCTCTCTCTCTGACCTGTCTCTCTCTCTACCTGTCTGTCTGCCTGTCTGTCTCTGCAGGTGTTTGACCTGAGGCAGTGCCACCGACAGATGCAGCAGCAGGCGGCAGCAGCTCAGGCGGCAGCGGTCGTCGGTTCGATTCCCGGTCAGACCGGCGAGGGGGGGGGCGCCCGGGCAGCCAGTGAGTCCCTCCCACCCCAGACTGTGTCCTGACTTCCTGTCTTCTGTGGCTGACTTCCTGTCTCCCTCAGGTGCGCTGGGCGTGGACGAGCTGCGGCGGCTGTGCATGGTGCGCCTGAGCTTCGTGAAGGGTTGGGGGTGCGATTACCCGCGGCAAGGCATCAAGGACACGCCCTGCTGGCTGGAGGTGCACCTGCACCGCGCCCTGCAGCTCTTAGACCAGGTGCTGCACGCCATGCCGCCACGGGAACACACACCCTGATACACACACACACACACACACTGATACACACACACACACACACACACTGATACACACACACACACTGATACACACACACACACACACACTGATACACACACACACACACACACACCCTGATACACACACACTGATACACACACACACACACACACACTGATACACACACACACACACTGATACACACACCCTGATACACACACACACACACACACACACACACACTGATACACACACACACACTGATACACACACACACACACTGATACACACACCCTGATACACACACACACTGATACACACACACACACTGATATATACATACACACACACACCCTGATACACACACACACCCTGATATATACACACACACACACACACTGATACACACACCCTGATACACACACACACACACACCCTGATACACACACACACACTGATACACACACCCTGATACACACACACACACACACACACACACTGATACACACACCCTGATACACACACACACACACACACACACACACACTGATACACACACACACACACACACACACACTGATACACACACCCTGATACACACACACACACACACACACACACACACTGATACACACACACACAGACAGATACACACACACTGACACACACACACACACACACTGATACACACACACACACACACACTGATACACACACACACACACACACACACACACACACACTGATACACACACACACACACACACTGATACACACACCCTGATACACACACACACACACACACACACACTGATACACACACCCTGATACACACACACACACACACACACACACACACACACACACTGATACACACACACACACACACACACACACACACTGATACACACACCCTGATACACACACACACACACACACACACACACTGATACACACACACACACACTGATACACACACCCCGATATATACACACACACACACACACACACTGATACACACACCCTGATACACACACACACACACACACACACCCTGATACACACACACACACACACACACCCTGATATATACACACACTGATATACACACACACACACACCCTGATATATACACACACTGATATACACACACACACCCTGATATATACACACACACTGATACACACACACTGATACACACACACTGATACACACACACACACACCCTGATATATACACACACACACACACACCCTGATATATACACACACACACACACACACACACACACTGATACACACACCCTGATATATACACACACACACACACACCCTGATACACACACCCTGATACACACACACACACACACACACACACACACCCTGATATATACACACACACACACTGATACACACACACACACACACACACACACACACACACACACACTGATACACACACACACACACACCCTGATATATACACACACACACACACACACACACACACACTGATACACACACCCTGATACACACACACTGATACACACACACACCCTGATATATACACACACACACACACACACACACACACACACCCTGATACACACACACACACACACACACACTGATGCACACACACACACACACACACCCTGATACACACACACACACACACACACACACTGATACACACACACACACACACACACACACACACACACACACTGACTGATACACACACCCTGATACACACACCCTGATACACACACACACACACACTGATACACACACCCTGATACACACACACACCCTGATACACACACCCTGATACACACACACTGATACACACACACTGATACACACACACTGATACACACACACACCCTGATATATATACACACACACACACACACTGATATATACACACACACACACACACACCCTGATACACACACACCCTGATACACACACACACACACACTGATATATACACACTCTGATACACACATTCTGACACACACAGACACACACACACAGATACACACACTCTGATACACACACACACACACACACACACACACACACACACACACACTCTGACAACCAGACTGTCAGGAGCCATAAGCTCCGCCCACCCCGTCCTCCTCCACACAGGTAAAAACCAACACGCCTCAGCTCATTGGTCACGTCAAAAAAAAGCTTCAGACAATCAGCCAACCACAGCATCACATCCCTCCTGTCAGTCAAAGAGTTTCCATGGATACCAGTGGTTCCGCCCTCTGGTTCTAGTTCAGCTTCTTCAACCAAAACAATGTAAATATGAATAATAAGTACATTCTATTTTTAAGAATAAGCATTAGTAATTACAGCGACATGGTTATGGTTACACACACACATTCAACTAAGAACATAGAGAAAGAAAATGTGAAGACGGTAAAAAGTAAAGAATATCCTGCATCGTTATCTATAATAACGTAATCTTTGTGAGTCCTGACAGAACCAAACTCCATCCAGAAAACAAGCATTTTAAGAGTTGTTTGCTTGTCGTCTTGCGGACTAACCTGATAAAGTTTAAGTTCAGACTTTTTACAAATCTTCATCACGATGTTGTTATTTCGGCAATACTTTTTTATCCGTTTATTGAAATTAAAATTACAGCAATATCAGTTTATTTTGGGTTCATACTACTGTAGTATCGACATCCATCATAGCCCTGAACTCCATCCAGAAAACAAGCATTTTAAGAGTTGTTTGCTTGTCGTCTTGCGGACTAACCTGATAAAGTTTAAGTTCAGACTTTTTACAAATCAGCATCATGATGTTAGTATTTCGGCATACTTTTAAATTTGTTTATTGAAATTTAAAAAACGGCAAAATCTGAAGCTCAAGTAGTGCTGGAAGTCATCCAGACATAACAAAATGATCCAACGATCAAACTCACATCAAGAGACATCTCGTCAGTCGATGATAAGTGTTTGAGTCACGGTTAGAAAGATTTAAAATCTATTTTTGTAGTTTAGTTCGGGTGAACTGGCCCTTTAAAGGTTACCTACCGTGTTCAGCATCAGTCAGCGTCCACTAAAAGTTCACAAACTCCACCAGACTCCATGTAAATAATCACTACTTTTAGCATCGTAAAACACACTTCATTCAAAGTGGACAGAAACTAAATAAAACTACCAAAAGCCATCTTGGTTCATCTTTCCACTGTTCCAACAATCACCACTCTGGTTTGGTTGAAATAAACCCTTAATTCACCCATTTACATGTGGAGATATGCTGGCTCTATACACGCTAAAAGTCCTGATTATTTACATGGAGTCTGGTGGAGATATGCTGGCTCTATACACGCTAAAAGTCCTGATTATTTACATGGAGTCTGGTGGAAATATGCTGGCTCTATACACGCTAAAAGTCCTGATTATTTACATGGAGTCTGGTGGAAATATGCTGGCTCTATACACGCTAAAAGTCCTGATTATTTACATGGAGTCTGGTGGAAATATGTTGGCTCTATACACGCTAAAAGTCCTGATTATTTACATGGAGTCTGGTGGAGTTTGGTGATGGTGATTTCGGGGCTGTTTCATGTTAAACTAAGGAGTAGACAACCTTTGACATTAGATTATTATTCTAAGTGTCTGACAACATTATGAAAGGATCCCTACAGATATAGACCTTTAAAACATCATAAGATCTCTCTGTTTATCCAGAAACAGCTCTGAAGTCGCTAGCGCTAAACCCACCAGACTCCATGTAAATAATCAGGACTTTTAGCGTGTATAGAGCCAGCATATCTCCACCAGACTCCATGTAAATAATCAGGACTTTTAGCGTGTATAGAGCCATCATATCTCCACCAGACTCCATGTAAATAATCAGGACTTTTAGCGTGTATAGAGCCAGCATATTTCCACCAGACTCCATGTAAATAATCAGGACTTTTAGCGTGCATAGAGCCAACATATTTCCACCAGACTCCATGTAAATAATCAGGACTTTTAGCGTGAATAGAGCCAGCATATTTCCACCAGACTCCATGTAAATAATCAGGACTTTTAGCGTGTATAGAGCCAGCATATTTCCACCAGACTCCATGTAAATAATCAGGACTTTTAGCGTGCATAGAGCCAACATATTTCCACATGTAAATCGGCAAACTATATGTTTATTTCAACCAAAACTAGAGTAG
>CM042321.1:1009696-1017196 GCA_023566125.1 Zingel zingel | reverse complement strand
CCTAATCAGAAGCTTTAAGTTTCCCTTAACTTTCCCCTTAACTGCCTAATCAGAAGCTTTAAGTTTCCCTTAACTTTCCCCTTAACTGCCGAGTCAGAAGCTGCAAATCGGATGCCAACTTCAGTGCCGTCGGACAAAAGATAGTAACAAAAGCTTAGTAAAAAGAGACGCAAACTTCAAAAAGGCAATATGAACTTCGGAAAAAGCCCCACAGTAGAAAGCCGGAAGGCAACACTAGGGCGACAGAAGGGACGAAACATCCAAAAAGTGACAAAAAGAGCATTCGCTTTCTGCTTTTTTTTTGTTCTTTCCAAAGTCGCCTTTTCTGAAATTTGTCACCTTTTTGTCTCTTTTTTTTTTTTTTTCCGAGTTTTTTTTCCGACTGTTTTGCAGACATGTCCTGGGACCTCCCTAGATAGTTGGAGATCTCAGCCCCCCCCCTAAATGTTGAACTCAAGGTACACTCTTGGGTGGGAGTGTCTCTGGATTATTGGCTGTCTCTCTGCTAACAGCCAATCAGCAGAGACGTATCTGTAAACTCAATGTATTAAAAAGGCAGAGACCTCACAGCAGGGTGTTCACAACACTAAAAGTCCTGATTATTTATATGGAGTCTGGTGGAAATATGCTGGCTCTATACACGCTAAAAGTGCTGATTATTTACATGGAGTCTGGTGGAGATATGCTGGCTCTATACACGCTAGAAGTCCTGATTATTTACATGGAGTCTGGTGGAAATATGCTGGCTCTATACACGCTAAAAGTCCTGATTATTTACATGGAGTCTGGTGGAAATATGCTGGCTCTATACACGCTAAAAGTGCTGATTATTTACATGGAGTCTGGTGGAGATATGCTGGCTCTATACACGCTAAAAGTCCTGATTATTTACATGGAGTCTGGTGGAAATATGCTGGCTCTATACACGCTAAAAGTCCTGATTATTTACATGGAGTCTGGTGGAAATATGCTGGCTCTATACACGCTAAAAGTACTGATTATTTACATGGAGTCTGGTGGAAATATGCTGGCTCTATACACGCTAAAAGTCCTGATTATTTACATGGAGTCTGGTGTAAATATGCTGGCTCTATACACGCTAAAAGTCCTGATTATTTACATGGAGTCTGGTGGAGTTTGGTGATGGTGATTTCGGGGCTGTTTCATGTTAAACTAAAAGGATCTTACTCTTTAACTAAAAGGTCTATCTCTGTAGGGATCCATCCCATAATGTTGATTCTGTCAGCAGCAACAACAGAACTTTTAGTGGACGCTGACTGATTAATACTGGACCAGTTTCAGAGATAGTTGCTCTCATTAGAGACATGGAGACAGAGAGTCCAGGTTGAGAAAAACGAAGCTACCCTTAAATCTACTGAGGTCAGGGTGAAGATGTGTGTAGAGAGACTCCAGTTTATCTTTCTCACACAGGTGTGTGTGTGTGTGTGTGTGTGTGTGTGTGTGTGTGTGTGTGTGTGTGTGTGTGTGTGTGTGTGTGTGTGTGTGTGTGTGTGTGTGTGTGTGTGTGTGTGTGTGTGTGTGTGTGTGTGTGTGTGTGTGTGTGTGTGTGTGTGTGTGTGTGTGTGTGTGTGTGTGTGTGTGTGTGTGTGTGTGTGTGTGTGTGTCTCAGTTGGAGGTGAGTGATAACACGATCTCAGGTGGTCTGGACTCTCTGGCAGAGAAATGTCCCAACCTGACCCACCTGAACCTGAGCGGGAACAAGATCAAAGAGCTGAGCAGCATTGAGCCGCTGGTGAGTCCTTGTTGTAACCGTAGAGAGCTGGGTGACCTGAATCAGATTCCCATCACCTACTGTAAGACGCTGACTGGCTGTGTGTCTGTTGCTTAGCCGAGCCTGAAGAACCTGAAGAGTCTGGACCTGTACAGCTGTGAGGTGTCGACGCTGGCCGACTACAGAGAGAGCGTCTTCAAGCTGCTGCCTCAGATCACCTTTCTGGACGGATACGACCAGGAGGACAACGAGATTCCCGACTCGGAGGCCGAAAATGGTGAGACGCACCCTCGCACGCCTCCTTTTTAAAGAGCCCATATCGTGCTCATTTTCAGGTTCATAACTGTATTTTGAGAATAGCTGCAGCTCCTCTTTTCACCCTGTGTTCAGGTCTCTGTTTTAGCTCCAGAGTGAGACCTCTCACTGCTGTAACATCTTTGTTGGCAGTCGCACATGCTCAGTAGCTAGGTAAGACCACATGCTCAGTAGCTAGGTAAGACCACATGCTCAGTAGCTAGGTAAGACCACATGCTCAGTAGCTAGGTAAGACCACATGCTCAGTAGCTAGGTAAGACCACATGCTCAGTAGCTAGGTAAGATCACATGCTCAGTAGCTAGGTAAGACCACATGCTCAGTAGCTAGGTAAGACCACATGCTCAGTAGCTAGGTAAGACCACATGCTCAGTAGCTAGGTAAGACCACATGCTCAGTAGCTAGGTAAGACCACATGCTCAGTAGCTAGGTAAGACCACATGCTCAGTAGCTAGGTAAGACCACACGCTCAGTAGCTAGGTAAGATCACATGCTGAGTAGCTAGGTAAGATCACATGCTCAGTAGCTAGGTAAGACCACATGCTCAGTAGCTAGGTAAGATCACATGCTCAGTAGCTAGGTAAGATCACATGCTCAGTAGCTAGGTAAGACCACATGCTCAGTAGCTAGGTAAGACCACATCTAGATGTCTCCAGAGTACTTTCAATAGGAAAAAAGAAACGACCGAAATCGGTGCTAGCAAACTGCTAACGTCCAGAGCTCCCAGTTAGCTACAACGCCAGATGTTGGGGCATCTTCTAAAGAGTGCCTTTGTGCCTCTTAAAGCGTAACTCTCGCCAAAATGCAACCTAGGGTCTTTTTGTGAATGTACCCGAGTCAAACTTTCATTTAAAAGCATACCGTATTTTCCGGACTATAAGTCGCATTTATTTCACAAAATCCAAGACTGCTAACGGGAACTTTATGTAGTACCTGCTAACGGGAACTTTATGTAGTACCTGCTAACGGGAACTTTATGTAGTACCTGCTAACGGGAACTTTATGTAGTACCTGCTAACGGGAACTTTATGTAGTACCTGCTAACGGGAACTTCATGTAGTACCTGCTAACAGGTACTTTATGTAGTACCTGCTAACGGGAACTTTATGTAGTACCTGCTAACAGGAACTTTATGTAGTACCTGCTAACGGGAACTTTATGTAGTACCTGCTAACGGGAACTTTATGTAGTACCTGCTAACAGGAACTTTATGTAGTACCTGCTAACAGGAACTTCATGTAGTACCTGCTAACAGGAACTTTATGTAGTACCTGCTAACAGGAACTTCATGTAGTACCTGCTAACAGGAACTTTATGTAGTACCTACTAACGGGAACTTTATGTAGTACCTGCTAACGGGAACTTTATGTAGTACCTGCTAACGGGAACTTTATGTAGTACCTGCTAACAGGAACTTCATGTAGTACCTGCTAACGGGAACTTTATGTAGTACCTGCTAACGGGAACTTTATGTAGTACCTGCTAACGGGAACTTCATGTAGTACCTGCTAACAGGAACTTTATGTAGTACCTGCTAACAGGTACTTTATGTAGTACCTGCTAACGGGAACTTTATGTAGTACCTGCTAACGGGAACTTTATGTAGTACCTGCTAACGGGAACTTTATGTAGTACCTGCTAACGGGAACTTTATGTAGTACCTGCTAACGGGAACTTTATGTAGTACCTGCTAACGGGAACTTTATGTAGTACCTGCTAACGGGAACTTTATGTAGTACCTGCTAACGGGAACTTTATGTAGTACCTGCTAACGGGAACTTTATGTAGTACCTGCTAACGGGAACTTTATGTAGTACCTGCTAACGGGAACTTTATGTAGTACCTGCTAACGGGAACTTTATGTAGTACCTGCTAACGGGAACTTTATGTAGTACCTGCTAACGGGAACTTTATGTAGTACCTGCTAACGGGAACTTTATGTAGTACCTGCTAACGGGAACTTTATGTAGTACCTGCTAACGGGAACTTTATGTAGTACCTGCTAACGGGAACTTTATGTAGTACCTGCTAACGGGAACTTTATGTAGTACCTGCTAACGGGAACTTTATGTAGTACCTGCTAACGGGAACTTTATGTAGTACCTGCTAACGGGAACTTTATGTAGTACCTGCTAACGGGAACTTTATGTAGTACCTGCTAACGGGAACTTTATGTAGTACCTGCTAACGGGAACTTTATGTAGTACCTGCTAACAGGAACTTTATGTAGTACCACCTCCGTGGAGGTCCCAGCGAGCTGAGGCGATACCAAAAGGTGAGGTGAAAGCGACAGACGGGGGTCCTGAACTAACCCTATCTTTAACTAGTTCAGCCAGCTGTGTGTTTGCTGCCTCCAGCTTCATTAGAAACTAAATGTGTCTTCTGGCATCAACACACCTTCCACGTTCTGTGTGTGTGACGTTAGGTCACGCCAGGTTACTGGGGCGCCGCTTGTTTCCAGTCCTGCGGAGGCTCCAGGCAGAGCTTTCTCCGTAGCCTACGTACACACACACACGGCCGGCTCCACGCACACACCAGCACACAAGTATAACCATCAGGCCACTTCCATCGGCTACGGAGAAAGCTCTGCTGGAGCCTCCACAGAGCTGGAGAACAAGCTCAAGGGGCCTGATGGTTATACTTGTGCGTTGGTGTGTGCGTGGAGCCGGCGTATAAGACGACCAGCCACGCTGAGGCGGGACTACAATCTGCAACGGAGAACGGACGCACAGTGTGGCGAGGAGAGTAGAGGCGAGCAGGTACCATGTAATGGAATAACGCCATAAGAGTGACCTTTTCACCAGTCCCTCACAAGTTTCTCTCTCACTCCAAACTTTATTTCTGCTGCTCGAGTACCGTTTCCGGCTGCATATTTCACTACCTGCAGTTTGAAATCTGCAGAATAGGATTTCCATTTCTTTCTCAGTTGTCTTTAGGAGCAGCATAGAGCTGTCACAAGCCTAGAGCGCCCTCTCGCGGCTTTAGACGGTAATGTCTTCAGTATGAATTAACATTTAAAAACATGTTAAATTATATTAGGGCTGCAGCTATCGATTCTTTTTGCAATCGATTAATCTAGCACTCAATCGATCGATTAATCAAATATTTTTTTTATTTTTTTTAACGTTTTTAAACAACCCAAACTAGACCTATATGTAAATATTAGTTATACTCAACCTATTTTCATTTATATATTTGATTATAATGTCACACAGCTCTGTTACACTCATGCTATTAGACCGTTGATCAGCTGTTTCTCGTGCTGTAAAGTGGTTAGAAAAAATGAAATCTGTATCAGCTGAAGTCGGTATCAGCTGGCCTAACGCAAAGAAATCAGGAATCAGAATCGGCCTAGAAAGCTGTAATCGGTGCATCTCTAGTTCGGTTCTCTGGGAAAGAATTCTAATGTTAAGCAGAAGTCTAACTGCGTCAAAAAGCCCGATATCCTGCCCGATATCCTGCCCGATATCCTGCCCGATATCCCGATATCCTGCCCGATATCCAGCCCGATATCCTGCCCGATATCCCGATATCCTGCCCGATATCCTGCCCGATATCCTGCCCGATATCCTGCCCGATATCCTGCCCGATATCCCGATATCCTGCCTGATATCCTGCCCGATATCCAGCCCGATATCCCGATATCCTGCCCGATATCCCGATATCCTGCCCGATATCCTGCCCGATATCCTGCCCGATATCCAGCCCGATATCCCGATATCCTGCCCGATATCCAGCCCGATATCCCGATATCCAGCCCGATATCCAGCCCGATATCCAGCCCGATATCCAGCCCGATATCCAGCCCGATATCCTGCCTGATATCCTGCCCGATATCCTGCCCGATATCCTGCCCGATATCCTGCCCGATATCCAGCCCGATATCCTGCCCGATATCCCGATATCCTGCCCGATATCCTGCCCGATATCCTGCCCGATATCCCGATATCCTGCCCGATATCCTGCCCGATATCCTGCCCGATATCCTGCCCGATATCCAGCCCGATATCCAGCCCGATATCCAGCCCGATATCCAGCCCGATATCCAGCCCGATATCCTGCCCGATATCCTGCCCGATATCCTGCCCGATATCCTGCCCGATATCCAGCCCGATATCCAGCCCGATATCCTGCCCGATATCCTGCCCGATATCCTGCCCGATATCCAGCCCGATATCCTGCCCGATATCCTGCCCGATATCCTGCCCGATATCCTGCCCGATATCCAGCCCGATATCCTGCCCGATATCCAGCCCGATATCCTGCCCGATATCCCGATATCCAGCCCGATATCCTGCCCGATATCCCGATATCCTGCCCGATATCCAGCCTGATATCCAGCCTGATATCCAGCCCGATATCCCGATATCCTGCCCGATATCCAGCCTGATATCCAGCCTGATATCCAGCCCGATATCCCGATATCCTGCCCGATATCCTGCCCGATATCCAGCCCGATATCCCGATATCCTGCCCGATATCCTGCCCGATATCCCGATATCCAGCCCGATATCCTGCCCGATATCCTGCCCGATATCCAGCCCGATATCCTGCCCGATATCCTGCCCGATATCCTGCCCGATATCCAGCCCGATATCCAGCCCGATATCCTGCCCGATATCCAGCCCGATATCCTGCCCGATATCCCGATATCCAGCCCGATATCCTGCCCGATATCCAGCCCGATATCCAGCCCGATATCCTGCCCGATATCCCGATATCCTGCCCGATATCCTGCCCGATATCCAGCCTGATATCCAGCCCGATATCCAGCCCGATATCCAGCCCGATATCCAGCCCGATATCCTGCCCGATATCCCGATATCCAGCCCGATATCCTGCCCGATATCCAGCCCGATATCCTGCCCGATATCCCGATATCCTGCCCGATATCCTGCCCGATATCCAGCCTGATATCCAGCCTGATATCCAGCCTGATATCCAGCCCGATATCCCGATATCCAGCCCGATATCCTGCCTGATATCCTGCCCGATATCCCGATATCCAGCCCGATATCCTGCCCGATATCCCGATATCCTGCCCGATATCCTGCCCGATATCCAGCCTGATATCCAGCCTGATATCCAGCCTGATATCCAGCCCGATATCCCGATATCCAGCCCGATATCCTGCCTGATATCCTGCCCGATATCCCGATATCCAGCCCGATATCCTGCCCGATCCTGGATTCAGTGCATCCCTAAAAATGTGTAAAACCCAAACTGTCCTTCTGTTGCAGATGACGACGACGACGATGATGATGATGATGATGATGACGAGGAGGATGAAGCCGGTCCACTTCGAGGCGATGACGACGATGATGACGATGAAGACGCTGACAGCTCGGAGGGAGAAGAGGTCGGCCTGTCGTACCTGATGAAGGAGGGAATCCAGGTGAGTCTGACGGGAGACCCGTTGGCCAATCAGGACCTGAGATGATGCCACGCCCCCTTT
>CM042321.1:994220-996720 GCA_023566125.1 Zingel zingel | reverse complement strand
TAAACTTGGGGAAAAAGCTCCGTTTGGATTATTTTGGGGGTAAAATAGGCCTCAGAGCAACTAAATGACTCGACTCATGAGGTCTGGTTCAGCCTGGAAAGTATTGATCCGAGTACTGATCTGAGTATTGATCCGAGTATTGGCGGGTGGAAAACGTTGCCCGTTGACCGTCGGTTGGCCCCCGTGTGACACAACAGGACGTCAGAGTTTGGAGACATACAGAGATCATTAGAAACACGTCACCGCCCAATCAGGAGCCAGGGAAACATCAACAACATCGTACCGGCTCCACACACGGACGCCACGGCTGGATTGGTTGTAAAGATTTGCGTCTTCAGTAGGAACCCGTAGACCTTTCTCCCAGCAGACATGTTGACGTGTCAGAGCAGGAACAGCTCAGGTGGATTCAGACCATTGATGATGGCTGTGTTCCCCTGAGGAGAGGTCCTGGTATTGATCATGCTGACTCCCTGAAATATCTTCCTGGGACACCTGATGGAACTGAGCCCTCCTTAAAGCTCCAGCGTGTAACGTATGTAGTTGTTCATTATCAGAATCTGTGTTGCCCGTTCACAGACTCGTCCTTTTTCATGAATATTTACCACCTCCATCAATTCCAAGTATTCCTATTGGCTTAGAATTTGACATTTGTGCTTGCATGAACTGGGGTAGACGCTCCATATTCATGCTCCATCTAGAAATACGTTAAAAATTGCCAAAAAAAATTGAAAAAGGCGACAAAAACTGCAAAAGAATTACCCAAAATATTTAAAAAAATATATATATAAAAAATATCCATCCATCCATCCATCTTCGTCCGCTTATCCGGGGTCGGGTCGCGGGGGCAGCAGCTCCAGCAGGGGACCCCAAACTTCCCTTTCCCGAGCAACATTAACCAGCTCCGACTGGGGGATCCCGAGGCGTTCCCAGGCCAGGTTAGAGATATAATCCCTCCACCTAGTCCTGGGTCTTCCCTGAGGCCTCCTCCCAGCTGGACGTCCCTACACCTAGTCCTGGGTCTTCCCCGAGGCCTCCTCCCAGCTGGACGTGCCTCCACCTAGTTCTGGGTCTTCCCCGAGGCCTCCTCCCAGCTGGACGTCCCTCCACCTAGTCCTGGGTCTTCCCCGAGGCCTCCTCCCAGCTGGACGTCCCTACACCTAGTCCTGGGTCTTCCCCGAGGCCTCCTCCCAGCTGGACGTCCCTCCACCTAGTCCTGGGTCTTCCTCGAGGCCTCCTCCCAGCTGGACGTCCCTCCACCTAGTCCTGGGTCTTCCCCGAGGCCTCCTCCCAGCTGGACGTCCCTCCACCTAGTCCTGGGTCTTCCCCGAGGCCTCCTCCCAGCTGGACGTCCCTCCACCTAGTCCTGGGTCTTCCTCGAGGCCTCCTCCCAGCTGGACGTCCCTCCACCTAGTCCTGGGTCTTCCCCGAGGCCTCCTCCCAGCTGGACGTCCCTCCACCTTTTCCTGGGTCTTCCTCGAGGCCTCCTCCCAGCTGGACGTCCCTCCACCTAGTCCTGGGTCTTCCCCGAGGCCTCCTCCCAGCTGAACGTCCCTCCACCTAGTCCTGGGTCTTCCCCGAGGCCTCCTCCCAGCTGGACGTCCCTCCACCTAGTCCTGGGTCTTCCTCGAGGCCTCCTCCCAGCTGGACGTCCCTACACCTAGTCCTGGGTCTTCCCCGAGGCCTCCTCCCAGCTGGACGTGCCTCCACCTAGTTCTGGGTCTTCCCCGAGGCCTCCTCCCAGCTGGACGTCCCTCCACCTAGTCCTGGGTCTTCCCCGAGGCCTCCTCCCAGCTGGACGTCCCTCCACCTTTTCCTGGGTCTTCCTCGAGGCCTCCTCCCAGCTGGACGTCCCTCCACCTAGTCCTGGGTCTTTCCCGAGGCCTCCTCCCAGCTGGACGTCCCTCCACCTAGTCCTGGGTCTTCCCCTAGGCCTCCTCCCAGCTGGACGTCCCTACACCTTTTCCTGGGTCTTCCTCGAGGCCTCCTCCCAGCTGGACGTCCCTCCACCTAGTCCTGGGTCTTTCCCGAGGCCTCCTCCCAGCTGGACGTCCCTCCACCTAGTCCTGGGTCTTCCCCTAGGCCTCCTCCCAGCTGGACGTCCCTACACCTAGTCCTGGGTCTTTCCCGAGGCCTCCTCCCAGCTGGACGTCCCTCCACCTAGTCCTGGGTCTTCCCCGAGGCCTCCTCCCAGCTGGACGGCCCTCCACCTAGTCCTGGGTCTTCCCTGAGACCTTCCAGCTGGACGGCCCTCCACCTAGTCCTGGGTCTTCCCTGAGACCTTCCAGCTGGACGTCCCTCCACCTAGTCCTGGGTCTTCCCCGAGGCCTCCTCCCAGCTGGACGTCCCTCCACCTAGTCCTGGGTCTTCCCCGAGGCCTCCTCCCAGCTGGACGTGCCTGGAACACCTCCCTAGGGAGGCGCCCAGGGGGCATCCTTACCAGATGCCCGAACCACCTCAACTGGCTCCTTTCAACGCGAAGGAGCAGCGGCTCTACTCCGAG
>CM042321.1:969220-984220 GCA_023566125.1 Zingel zingel | reverse complement strand
CTAACACAGCTCCTTCTGCTGCACACAGGGAGCACAGCGTTATGCTAAGCTACGCTAACACAGCTCCTTCTGCTGCACACAGGGAGCACAGCGTTATGCTAAGCTACGCTAACACAGCTCCATGCTGCAGGACACACGGGGAGCACAGCGTTATGCTAAGCTACGCTAACACAGCTCCATGCTGCAGGACACACAGGGAGCACAGCGTTATGCTAAGCTACGCTAACACAGCTCCATGCTGCAGGACACACAGGGAGCACAGCGTTATGCTAAGCTACGCTAACACAGCTCCATGCTGCAGGACACACAGACACACACACACAGCTACACACACACACACACACACACACACACACACACACAGACACACACACACACACACACACACACAGAGACACACACACACACACACACACACACAGACACACACACACACACACACACACACACACACACACACAGAAACACACACACACACACACACACACACACACACACAGAGACACACACACACACACAGACACACACACACACACACACACACACACACACACACACACACACAGACACACACACACACACACACACACAGACACACACACACACACACACACACACACAGACACACACACACACACACACACACACAGACACACACACACACACACACACACACACACACACACACACAGACACACACACACACACACACACACACACACACAGACAGAGAGACACACACACACACACACACACACACACACACACAGAGACACACACACACACACACACACACACACACACAGACACACACACACACACACACAGACACACACACACACACACACACACACACACACAGACACACACAGAGACACACACACACAGACACACACACACACACACACACACACACAGACACACACACACACACACACACACAGAGAGACACACACACACACACACACACACACACACACAGACACACACACACACACACACACACACACAGACAGAGAGACACACACACACACACACACACACACACACAGACACACACACACAGACACACACACACACACACACACACACAGACACACACACACACACACACACACACACAGACAGAGAGACACACACACACACACACACACACACACACACACAGACACACACACACACACACACACACAGGTATTCAGCTGAAGCTCTTCCAGTCAGAAGCAGCTGAAGGCTCTGACGTTTCTCCGTGTGCTTATCAATGAATTAATCAGTAGATGGAAACCAAACAGAAGTCAGATTGTGTCTCAGAGGAACTTTTCTAAACGTAAAGCAGATGTGGTCAGCGTGTGTGTCTATTCCTGCTGAAACAGGAAGTGACAGCTTATCCTGAGCCAAAACCATAGAAACACAACTGAGCCTGAACATCGACCGTCACACGGACACCAGCAGAGACTCACAGACACACTGACACGTCCTAATATGGTCACACAGCTCTGATGGGTCATGTGACAGCAGATCATGTGACGGCTGACAGAAAGGGATGACCTCGCGCTGAGATCAGACACGATCAATACAACTGATCGCAACGCTGTCAGCCCACAGTTCAACCTGGATAAAGGCTCAATCCTGGGGTGTATTTTCAACCTGGACTCTATGTCCCATCATGCATTGGTGTCTGAGTGTCTGATGGGGACAACAATCTGTGAAACTGGTCCAGTAGTAAACCAGAAGCGAGCTGTGATGTAACCCTACATCGGGGAAGTCATCTGTCCCCAGGGCCATGCGACTTTACAATGCTGCACAAAAGGGAAGAGGAGAGATAAGCTATATCCATCCACACCTTTTCATCTGAATTAAGCGATATCCAGTGTTGGGGAAGTTACTTTTAAAAAGTAGTGCTTGCTCGTTGCTCGTTACTTCTTAAAAAAGTAATCTGTTACTTTACTTAGTTACCCCCTATGGAAAGTAACTTTTGACTTTACACGTTACTTTCACGTTACTTTTAAAGCCGGCGTCTCTGGCAGAGACTGGAGTTAATTATTCTAAAGCTATCTTTGACCATGAAGCCGATCTCTGGTTATCAGTGACGTGTCTGAACTCCTGCAGGCTGGATTCTCTCCTCACAGAGGGACGGCTGAGTCATTATGAATGAGTCCAGCGCGGGTTGAATGCCCATGGGCAAGGCATCGGCGTTACACGGTGTTAGTGTATACTACGTAATGTCTGTATCGACTTGTACCGGTCGCGCTGCCACGATGGTCCGTGCATCGTCGTAGATTTTCTGGAAGTCCTTGCGTGTCCGTGCGACCGACACAAGTCCCCAGCGGTCCGCTGAGTGTATGTATGAGCCCCGGTTACTCTGCTACCGGCCTCTGTCACGGCCGTGGTTACTCTGCTACCGGCCTCTGTCACGGCCGTGGTTACTCTGCTACCGGCCTCTGTCACGGCCGTGGTTACTCTGATACCAGCCTCTGTCACGGCCGTGGTTACTCTGCTACCAGCCTCTGTCACGGCCATGGTTACTCTGCTACCGGCCTCTGTCACGGCCGTGGTTACTCTGCTACCAGCCTCTGTCACGGCCGCAACCGCTCTGCTACCGGCCTCTGTCACGGCCGCGGTTACTCTGCTACCAGCCTCTGTCACGGCCGTGGTTACTCTGCTACCAGCCTCTGTCACGGCCGCAACCGCTCTGCTACCGGCCTCTGTCACGGCCGCGGTTACTCTGCTACCAGCCTCTGTCACGGCCGTGGTTACTCTGCTACCGGCCTCTGTCACGGCCGCGACTACTCTGCTACCGGCCTCTGTCACGGCCGCGGTTACTCTGCTACCGGCCTCTGTCACGGCCGCGACTACTCTGCTACCGGCCTCTGTCACGGCCGCGGTTACTCTGCTACCGGCCTCTGTCACGGCCGCGACTACTCTGCTACCGGCCTCTGTCACGGCCGCGGTTACTCTGCTACCGGCCTCTGTCACGGCCGCGACTACTCTGCTACCGGCCTCTGTCACGGCCGCGGTTACTCTGCTACCGGCCTCTGTCACGGCCGCGACTACTCTGCTACCGGCCTCTGTCACGGCCGCGGTTACTCTGCTACCGGCCTCTGTCACGGCCGCGACTACTCTGCTACCGGCCTCTGTCACGGCCGCGGTTACTCTGCTACCGGCCTCTGTCACGGCCGTGTGGAGCTTGTGACAAGGCAGCGTCTCTGTCAAATGTCAAACGCCGAATTGAAAAAGCAACTACGTTTCGTTACCAAATTTTCAGTAGTAGTGCGTTAGACTACTTTTTACCCGAAAAAGCAGTTACGTTACTGTAACGTGTTACTTTGTAACTTTGTAACGCGTTACTTTGTAACGCGTTACTTTGTAACGCACATTCAAACGCGTTACTTTGTAACTTTGTAACTTTGTAACGCGTTACTACAACACCGGTGATATCCAATGAAAAATGCCTTTTGGAAACGGTAAAATTCAATTGAATTTCATGAATGTCGACTAATAGGAAATGCGTTCGGTCTCATCGGATTTTATCTTGATCGATATACGGCTTATGCAATAAACGCTGATGGAAACGTTATTTGCCGAATAAATAATGAATTGCGATTATTGCCAGTATTTCCGCTCTGTTTGCACACATGGCGGGTGTGATGGGACTTCTTCAACTTTTTTCTACTATTTATACTTTTTAAAATATTAAGCTTTTTAACACTTTTTTTAAACATTGAAGTCAATGAGAGCATGCTTCAAATCCTTACGATCTTCTTCCGCTCCCAAAATGTTCAGCTCCTTCATACTTTCACCTACAGACGCCGAACACACTTTAAAATGTTCACATAATATTCAGGTATTAGGCTATTACTTTTCAGTTTGATATCTTTTACAGTTTTTGTGAAGAAGCTGTTTAAGTTTAGGGATCATTTCAGGATTTGTTTGTGTTTGTAATGAGTGTGTGTATATTCACCTCTCAGCTCTTTAGGGTCATGCTTGTTTGTTCTAAGCAATAGATATGGCTGATAATAATACAAGGTATTTATACTTTCAGCCTTTTTAGTCAATGTATTGGAACTTCCCCTTTTGACGGTATTACAGTTCAGCTTCCAGCTTTTATAGAAATGTTGTTCGGCTGTTAGCTTATTAAGGTCATCCACCTTTTATGTTCCAAACATTTCCCATTTGTATCAAAATCAGCCATTTGTGTTTTGTTCAGTAAATAATTAATTGATGGATATCAGTATAAACATGTTCATACATGGCATTCCTTTGGAATTTTAAATACAAGGCATCAATACTATAAAATGTGTATGTATCAAATATTACCTTGAAATACAATAGAAACGGGCAGTTTTGCATGTTGCGGCCCTGATTCATGGTAAAAAGATTAATCGTTTGACGGTCCTAAAATAAATAAATCTTAACTTCTGCAGTTCTCAGGCAGGGTTTAGTACTGATCCCTCCTCCTGAGTACTTGTGTGTACTCTGTGTATTATTAGGTTTGCTCGTCAGAGTGAGTTCTGTTGTTGTTTTGGTTCTGACTGGAAACAGAAAGTTCCTCCTTTACTTTCTACAGCGTTGATCGGCCAGAGTCCAATTTCAGTTTCAGAGACACAGACAGCTCTGGTTTCACTGCTGGACACACACACACACACACACACACACAGAGACACACACACACACACACACACACACACAGGGACACACACACACACACACACACAGGGACACACACACACACACACACACACACATAGTGCGTCTCACTATCTTTGTGGGGACCCGTCATTGACATAATGCATTCCCTAGCCCCTTACCCTAACCTTAACCATCACCACTAGATGCCTAACCTTAACCCTTACCCTCACCCTAACCATAACCTAATTCTAACCCTAATCCTAAAACCAAGTCTTAACCTCAAACAGACCTTTAACCTTGTGGGCTCCAGCATTTTGGCCCCACAAAGCTGGTCGGACCCCACAAGTATACTGGACTCCCGGTTTTTCGACCCCATGAATGTAGTTTAACAAGAACACACACACACACACACACACACACACACACACACACACACACACACACACACAGGGAGGAACGTCCCCACAGAACCTGTATCTGCTGAGTGGGTGTGTCTGTCTGTCTGTCTGTCTGTGTGTGTGTGTGTGTGTGTGTGTGTGTGTGTGTGTGTGTGCTTGTTTTACTATATTTGTGGGGTCCTAAAACCGGGGAATACAGCAGCTAACGTTACCCTACCACTAGCTAGTTAACACTATACTCAACAGCAGCTAACGTTAGCCTACCGCTAGCTAGTTAACACTATACTCAACAGCAGCTATCGTTAGCCTACCGCTAGCTAGTTAACACTATACTCAACAGCAGCTAACGTTAGCCTACCGCTAGCTAGTTAACACTATACTCGACAGCAGCTAACGTTAGCCTACCGCTAGCTAGTTAACACTATACTCGACAGCAGCTAACGTTAGCCTACCGCTAGCTAGTTAACACTATACTCGACAGCAGCTAACGTTAACCTACCGCTAGCTAGTAGCTGGATTAAAAGCGGTTAGAATGCTGACAGCTAACGCTAAACGGTGTAAAGTTTGACTGTTTTAGCCGTTGGAGAAACACAGACGGTGCGTTCAATGAAACTGGTAAACTACAGTGTCGTGGTGCATTTGAAGTTATTGTAAATGTCCGTTTCCCATCTGGTGGTTGTTGTTGTCGTTCAACAGCAGTTTACTAGTGAAATAAGTTATTGTTATTACATTATTATTAATCATTTAATTTTGACCATATTAGCAACAAACGAGCCGTTCTTTAACGTCACCGACCGTTTAGTACCTTTCTTTTTTCTTTTCTTTTTTACTTTCTTAAAAAGTATCGGTTCAGGCACCGTTAATTATGTATGCGATTAATTTAGATTAATTAATCACAGAGTATGTAATTAATTAGATTACATCTTTTAATCAATTGACAGCCCTAGTTTTAACAGAACAAGAAGAATTTCAGCACCAAGCTGTCTCTTTAAATCTGTCACAGTTAATACATCGAGACGGAAACACTCGGGGGGGGGGGGGGGGGACCGTGCTCTGCCGTCGTCTCCATGACAACGCATTGGCTCGAACACATCGTTACCAAGGTGTTGATTAAAGGTGCTAACGAGTCAGAGATTGGCTCCCATACTAAATCTATAGAGAGAAGTCTATAGACCGCAACAGTCCCGCCCACAGCCCAATCCATAAGGATTTAGAATATCAGTCATAATGTCCTAACCATCCCATAATGTCCTAACCATCCCATAATGTCCTAATCATCCCATAATGTCCTAATCATCCCATAATGTCCTAATCATCCCATAATGTCCTAACCATCTCATAATGTCTAAACCATCCCATAATGTCCTAACCATCCCATAATATCTAAGCCATCCCATAATGTCCTAACCATCCCATAATGACTTAACCATCCCATAATGTCTTAACCATCCCATAATGTCTTAACCATCCCATAATGTCTTAACCATCCCATAATGACTTAATAATCCCATAATGTCCTAATCATCCCATAATGTCTTAACCATCCCATAACCCCGCCCCCTCTGTAGCCCCCCTCCTCCCCCTGTAGCCCCCCCCCCCCCCCCCCCCCCAGGAGCCCCTCCCCCGTAGCCCCGCCCCTCTGACCCCCCTGTAGCCCCCCCGTAGCCCCGCCCCTCTGACCCCCCTGTAGCCCCCCCGTAGCCCCGCCCCCTCTGACCCACCTCCTTCTCGCAGACGAACAGCTGGTCTCCCCTCAGAACCAGGAAGCGGTTCTTCCAGATCTCTCTGAAGATCCCTTTCCCGCAGAACTTCCTGATCCAGCCGACCTTATCGGGCTGCGCGGGCAGCGGCCCCGCGTCCTGTGGACCCTGAACACAACACAGGAAACAGGAAGCTGTCAGAGCAGCAGGTGAGCTGTTTAACCCATAGACAGTATATAACCTGGACCAGCAGGCCCCGTATATAACCTGGACCAGCAGGTCCCGTATATAACCTGGACCAGCAGGTCCCGTATATAACCTGGACCAGCAGGTCCCGTATATAACCTGGACCAGCAGGTCCCGTATATAACCTGGACCAGCAGGTCCCGTATATAACCTGGACCAGCAGGTCCCGTATATAACCTGGACCAGCAGGTCCCGTGTCTCTGGACGGAGACCAGTGAAGTCTCTTTTCCGGTGATGGCTGAGCGTTACTGAGCAGCCTCCAACTGAGCTTGAAGACGTAGATGTGACGTGAGCAACCTGTCTGAAAGTTGGAAGTCTTCTGGTAGCTGTGCCAAGAGAAATCTCAATCATTCCCAATCTAGCAGAGACGGAGAGCGTAGCTATATGTAAGGAGATAACATAGGCACAGGCTAATTACTGATCACTAACATGATAGTTAACATTAGGAATTACACTTAAACAGCTAATGGAAGTCCAAACTGCCTGAGAGCTTCTCCTGGACTATACGGTAATTCCTCTACTATGAGACAGTAAGTCTCGTGGTTATGACCCAATCGTTAGCCTATTTTTATAACAACGTCTGCTACGGAGCCATAACGTGAGCTACAAGGTAATGGAGCCTTTTATACATTGTCGTGTTTCTTTAGAAATAAACAACGGACAAATAGAGTCTTTAAACGCTTCAGATGTAAAGTTATTCTCTGTCAAAGTGACGTCAGAATGAATGGCAGTCAATGGGATGCTAACGGGAGGTGATGGCTTGGTAGCATCAGAATGAATGGCAGTCAATGGGATGCTAACGGGAGGTGATGGCTTGGTAGCATCAGAATGAATGGCAGTCAATGGGATGCTAACGGGAGCTGATGGCTTGGTAGCATCAGAATGAATGGCAGTCAATGGGATGCTAACGGGAGGTGATGGCTTGGTAGCATCAGAATGAATGGCAGTCAATGGGATGCTAACGGGAGCTGATGGCTTGGTAGCATCAGAATGGCGCCATAGGAGCTACGCGGTCCGAGGAGAAGCTGACCCCGTTGGTTTAATACCAGAGACTTACTGCCTCAAAGTAACTATCAGAGTAACTTACTGTCTCAGAGTAACTATCAGAGTAACTTACTGTCTCAGAGTAACTTACTGCCTCATAGTAACTATCAGAGTAACTTACTGTCTCAGAGTAACTATCAGAGTAACTTACTGTCTCAGAGTAACTTACTGCCTCAGAGTAACTTATTGTCTCAGAGTAACTATCAGAGTAACTTACTGCCTCAGAGTAACTATCAGAGTAACTTACTGCCTCATAGTAACTATCAGAGTAACTTACTGCCTCAGAGTAACTATCAGAGTAACTTACTGCCTCAGAGTAACTATCAGAGTAACTTACTGCCTCAGAGTAACTATCAGAGTAACTTACTGTCTCTGCAGGTGACTAGCAGCAGGTCCTGAGTGAATTTCGATGCTTTTTTCTTGACTTTTTTAAATGACTTTTTTGACGCTTTTTGGGACATTTTTTTTAGCGTTTTCTTCCGACACATTGATTCCAGCGGGAGACGAGAACGTTAACGTGAGATTATGTAGTAGTCACCAAACTAAATATGGGAGCCATTCTTCAACGAGCCTCATATCTCCAGAACAGGGAACTCTCGCGAGATCTGGCGACACAGAGGCGCTAACGTCAGCTAGCGTTGGTGGACGCCCTAACAGAACTAATCTCTGTGATGATGAATATGTCTTTAAGCTTTAAAGGAGAATTCCGGCCAATTTTTACGTTAATTGATCGCTATAAACATGCTATAACACGGAAGTGGTCGGGGCAAGTTTCAGAGAGCCTTGGTGCCTCTTAACAGACACAAAATGCAATTAAAATGTCTGAAACATGAACAGGACCCTAACGTGACAACAGGATGCGTTTTCAACTCAGACATGGTTTAAATTCACCTAGCCTGTGTCTATTACTGCCGGTAGCTAGCTCGCCCTGCTAGCTGCCAGCTGCTATCTGCTAGCTCGCCCTGCTAGCTGTTAGCTCGCCCTGCTAGCTGCTAGCTCGCCCGGTTAGCTGCAGCGCGAGACTACAGCTAGCCTTCTCTAACGCTATCAGTGTGCAAGCCACAGGCACCGTTTATCCCGTTTCCATGATGTTACATAGTCATGTAACATCATGTAACATCGTTGTCATTAGGCTCGTTGGAGATCGCCGCCCAGTGCATGCTGGGTAGATTTGTGTCTGACGGCTCTGACGTCATGCACACGTGGTCAAGGATGACCTCACCAGATCACGGCGGCCGCAGGTTTGATACCCAGGCAGCGCAGTTACTTTACAGTTACTATATATATATATATATATATATATATATATATATATATATATATTATGTATATATACACACATATATATATATATTATGTATATATACACACATATATGTATATATATACATATATGTGTGTATATATGTATGTATGTAAGTTGGTGTGTAGTGTGTAATCCTGTGAAGGACTTTGAGCTGCTTTTAATGAAAGAAAGATGCAAAACAAAGTTATTACATCACTCATTACGCCGTTAACACGCAGTATAACAGCGTGTTAACGGCGTCTGCTCTACCGACAGCCTGCCCCTTCCGTCTGATTACTGTCTTTGTGTTTTTGATCTGAAAACGGTTATTTTTGTACTTTATTTAAAAACACATCAACAGCTGGCGCTCTTATTGTGGAAACCGGAAGTGTAGTGTTAAAGCAGCTAACCGAGCAGCTAACAGCCGTTGTTGCCTTCAAAATAAAAGCTTAAAAAACTAATCCTTGCGGCTTTTGTTCCTCGAGCTTCGGTTTAACGGGATAAAACTGAGGGTCACGAGCCGCTTGGTGTCGGTTAACGGACTCACCCGTTTCCCGGAGTTGTTCTTCTTCATGCTGGCGGCTGTCAGGCTGCCAGCGACGGAGTGACGTCGGTAACGGTAAACGTTACTTCTCCCACTTTCTCGGTAACTCCGTTATGTCCACATACAAAGAGCCGCAGAACGGCGGGAGAAGAAGGGGAAAAGCGGGTTAAATGTCCCGTAAAAGTCCCGCATGGAGGACCGGAGCCTCTGCCGCTGCTCGGCCGTTGGTCAGCCGTTGGTCAGCGGTTGGTCAGCCGTTGGTCAGCCGTTGGTGAGCCGTTGGTCAGCCGTTGGTGAGCCGTTGGTCCCGCGGTGTCTCGGTGCTGCTGCGGCCGGGCTCTGCTGCGCTCTGACCGGCCGGGAGCCTCTGAGAGGCGGTGT
This sequence comes from Zingel zingel, assembly GCA_023566125.1. NCBI lineage: Eukaryota > Metazoa > Chordata > Actinopteri > Perciformes > Percidae > Zingel > Zingel zingel. The sequence continues at coordinate 973,993 of CM042321.1, read as the reverse complement.
CGGGTTACTCCTCCTCCCCCCCCGGACTCCCTGCTGGCTCAGCGGCTCCTCGGCAGCCCAACAGCGCCCCCTGCCGGCCGACACCGGCCTGAGACCCCAACGATATCAAAACAGACAAATTAAGATGATGAAAGTTTATAATCCACACTGACACACACACACAGACACACACACACACACACAGACACACACACACACACACACACACACACACACACACACACACACACACACACACACACACACACACACAGACACACAGACACACACACACACACACACACACACACAGACAGACACACACACACACAGACAGACAGACAGACACACACACACACACACACACAGACAGACAGACAGACAGACAGACACACACACACACACACACACACACACACACACACACACACACACACACACACAGACAGACAGACAGACAGACAGACAGACAGACACACACACACACACACAGACACACACACAGAGTCACAGACCGGCCTGAGACGCCAAAAATATCAAAACAGTCAAATCAAGATGATGAAAGTTTATAACTCCACACTGTAAAAAATGACAAAATAGTCGAAAAAAATCACCAAAAAACATCTGAAATAGCCACGAAAATGCCAAAAAAACAACAAAACGGTCGATAATAGCGACAAAAAAACATTGAAAAAATGTGACAAAAACTAATTATTATTATAAGTGTCTGACAACATTATGGGATGGATCCCTACAGAGATAGACCTTTTAGTTAAAGAGTAAGATCCTTTTAGTTTAACATGAAACAGCCCCGAAATCACCATCACCAAACTCCACCAGACTCCATGTAAATAATCAGGACTTTTAGCGTGTATAGAGCCAGCATATTTCCACCAGACTCCATGTAAATAATCAGCACTTTTAGCGTGTATAGAGTCAGCATATTTCCACCAGACTCCATGTAAATAATCAGGACTTTTAGCGTGTATAGAGCCAGCATATCTCCACCAGACTCCATGTAAATAATCAGGACTTTTAGCGTGTATAGAGTCAGCATATTTCCACCAGAGTCCATGTAAATAATCAGGACTTTTAGCGTGTATAGAGCCAGCATATCTCCACCAGACTCCATGTAAATAATCAGGACTTTTAGCGTGTATAGAGTCAGCATATTTCCACCAGAGTCCATGTTAATAATCAGGACTTTTAGCGTGTATAGAGTCAGCATATTTCCACCAGACTCCATGTAAATAATCAGGACTTTTAGCGTGTATAGCGCCAGCATATTTCCACCAGACTCCATGTTAATAATCAGGACTTTTAGCGTGTATAGAGCCAGCATATCTCCACCAGACTCCATGTAAATAATCAGGACTTTTAGCGTGTATAGAGCCAGCATATTTCCACCAGACTCCATGTAAATAATCAGGACTTTTATCACCGTAAAACACACTTCATTCAAAGTGGACAGAAACTAAATAAAACTATCAAAAGCCGTCTTGGTTCATCTTTCCACTGTTCCAACAATCACCACTCTGGTTTGGTAGAAATAAACCCTTAATTCACCCATTTACATGTGGAGATATGCTGGCTCTATACACGCTAAAAGTCCTGATTATTTACATGGAGTCTGGTGCGTTTGGTGATAGGGTTTTCGGGGTCGTTGGTGATACTTTTGACAACCTTAAAATACACAAAACTGAACAATACAACATAAACAATGAGGCTTTACGTTGCGAGTGAGTCTGGATCCGGTTTGTGATCCTCGGCTCACATCTGGATCAGTGTAATCCGGTCTGCGTGTTGACAGATGTTTACATGCTGATCTGAAGTCAGTGTCACTCTTAGCACAGATCATCAAACTGGGTTAAACCGGGTCAGACTGGGTCAGACTGGGAGATGCAGGCTGATCTGCAGATTATATGCTGACATGCTGCATTAAAGGCACAACAACATAGGGCTGCTCTGATCAGCCTGTTCTCATTAAGTATTCATACATACACACTCTTAGAACTGCTGGGTTATGGTTACACACACACACACACACACACACACACACACACACACACACACAGACACACACAGACACACACACACACACACACACACACACACACACACACACACACACACACACACACACACACACAGACAGACAGACAGACACACACACACACACTCTCTAGTGCGTCTCACTAGCTTTGTGGGGACCCGTCATTGACATAATGCATTCCCTAGCCCCTTACCCTAACCTTAACCATCACCACTAGATGCCTAACCTTAACCCTTACCCTCACCCTAACCATAACCTAATTCTAACCCTAATCCTAAAACCAAGTCTTAACCCTCAAACAGACCTTTAACCTTGTGGGCTCCAGCATTTTGGCCCCACAAAGCTGTCCGGACCCCACAAGTATACTGGACTCCCGGTTTTTGGTCCCCACACACACACACACACACACACACACACACACTCACACACTCTCACTCACTCACTCACACACACGGTTTATGTCGCTTGTTGTTAAGAAAACAGAAGATCGTTTTATATGAAACATGAATCAAGTCTTTTATTCAGAAAAATACAATCATGTCAACTTGGATTTTATTAATTTGATCTAAAAAGACAAAAGATTAAACAAACTAACATCAAACTGGGTCGCTTTCATCATTCAGCTGAAGGCAGACATCTTTAAGGAACACGCCAACTTATCGGGACTTTGTCTTATTCCCCGTATCCCCCAGAGTTAGATAAGTCCATACATACCCTTCTAGCCTAGCCAGTTACCTCCAGGATCTGTGCTAAGCTAGGCTAGATGGAGCCGGTTACCTCCAGGATCTGTGCTAAGCTAGGCTAGATGGAGCCGGTTACCTCCAGGATCTGTGCTAAGCTAGGCTAGATGGAGCCGGTTACCTCCAGGATCTGTGCTAAGCTAGGCTAGATGGAGCCGGTTACCTCCAGGATCTGTGCTAAGCTAGGCTAGATGGAGCCGGTTACCTCCAGGATCTGTGCTAAGCTAGGCTAGATGGAGCTAGTTACCTCCAGGATCTGTGCTAAGCTAGGCTAGATGGAGCCGGTTACCTCCAGGATCTGTGCTAAGCTAGGCTAGATGGAGCCAGTTACCTCCAGGATCTGTGCTAAGCTAGGCTAGATGGAGCCGGTTACCTCCAGGATCTGTGCTAAGCTAGGCTAGATGGAGCTAGTTACCTCCAGGATCTGTGCTAAGCTAGGCTAGATGGAGCCGGTTACCTCCAGGATCTGTGCTAAGCTAGGCTAGATGGAGCCGGTTACCTCCAGGATCTGTGCTAAGCTAGGCTAGATGGAGCCGGTTACCTCCAGGATCTGTGCTAAGCTAGGCTAGATGGAGCCGGTTACCTCCAGGATCCATGCTAGGCTAGGCTAGATGGAGCCAGTTACCTCCGGGATCTGTGCTAAGCTAGGCTAGATGGAGCCAGTTACCTCCGGGATCTGTGCTAAGCTAGGCTAGATGGAGCCAGTTACCTCCAGGATCTGTGCTAAGCTAGGCTAGATGGAGCCAGTTACCTCCAGGATCTGTGCTAAGCTAGGCTAGAAAGGTTTGTATGGACGTATCTAACTCTAGGGGATACGGGGAATAAGACAAAGTCCTAATAAGTCGGCGTGTTCCTTTAAATATCAACGACTCAAGTGGAGGAAACATGGAGTGTCAACCCAGTCTCACGACAGTTCGTGAAATGGTCACGTCATTTTTAATCTATTGATTTGTAAACACGGACACGTTTATGTCGTTTTGTTCGTGGTGGTGAGCACAAATTTTAACGTAATGTATTTAAATGGGAAGCATATTTCGTGATCACAGCACGACTACGGTAGCGAGTAGTATGAAATGCCTAAATTCCGCGTAGGGAGGTTGGTCGGGCTGGTGGATTGGTCAAACAATGTAGGACCGGGGAATGTTCGTATTGACGCTAAAGGTCTCCTTTAGCGCTATAAGTAAACTCGCTTGGTCGGGACTATCGCCGTCCCTTTAGCGCTATAAGTAAACTCGCTTGGTCGGGACTATCGCCGTCCCTTTAGCGCTATAAGTAAACGCGCTTGGTCGGGACTATCGCCGTCCCTTTAGCGCTATAAGTAAACGCGCTTGGTCGGGACTATTGCCGTCCCTTTAGCGCTATAAGTAAACGCGCTTGGTCGGGACTATTGCCGTCCCTTTAGCGCTATAAGTCAACGTGCTTGGTCGGGACTATCGCCGTCCCTTTAGCGCTATAAGTCAACGCGCTTGGTCGGGACTATTGCCGTCCCTTTAGCGCTATAAGTAAACGTGCTTGGTCGGGACTATTGCCGTCCCTTTAGCGCTATAAGTAAACGTGCTTGGTCGGGACTATTGCCGTCCCTTTAGCGCTATAAGTCAACGTGCTTGGTCGGGACTATTGCCGTCCCTTTAGCGCTATAAGTAAACGTGCTTGGTCGGGACTATTGCCGTCCCTTTAGCGCTATAAGTCAACGCGCTTGGTCGGGACTATCGCCGTCCCTTTAGCGCTATAAGTAAACGCGCTTGGTCGGGACTATTGCCGTCCCTTTAGCGCTATAAGTCAACGTGCTTGGTCGGGACTATTGCCGTCCCTTTAGCGCTATAAGTAAACGCGCTTGGTCGGGACTATCGCCGTCCCTTTTGATGCAGTTATGTTAAGGAAAGGGTCGTGGGTGGGCGTACGGTTCTGTGACACGCGGGAGGAAAGTAAAAAGCGACTACAGCGAGCGTGCCAAGCGGGACGTGGACCCCGCTCTCCTGGTGAAGGTCCTGTGTTTGACCC
>CM042321.1:954220-964220 GCA_023566125.1 Zingel zingel | reverse complement strand
CAAACGCACACACACGATATCAACTGGCTTGATTTCCTCCAGACAGCGACGGACAACTTCTCTTTTTCTTTCCCTAATTTTTTTTTTTTTAGTGTTTGTGGGGACCTCTGAGTGTTTCTAGTGTTTGTGGGGACCTCTGAGTGTTTCTAGTGTTTGTGGGGACCTCTGAGTGTTTATAGTGTTTGCGGGGACCTCTGAGTGTTTTAGTGTTTGTGGGGACCTCTGAGTGTTTTAGTGTTTGCGGGGACCTCTGAGTGTTTCTAGTGTTTGCGGGGACCTCTGACTGTTTTTAGTGTTTGTGGGGACCTCGAAGTATTTTAGTGTTTGTGGGGACCTCTGTGTGTTTTAGTGTTTGTGGGGACCTCTAAGTATTTTAGTGTTTGTGGGGACCTCTGAGTGTTTGAGTGTTTGCGGGGACCTCTGACTGTTTTTAGTGTTTGTGGGGACCTCGAAGTATTTTAGTGTTTGTGGGGACCTCTGTGTGTTTTAGTGTTTGTGGGGACCTCTGAGTGTTTCTAGTGTTTGTGGGGACCTCTGAGTGTTTCTAGTGTTTGCGGGGACCTCTGACTGTTTCTAGTGTTTGCGGGGACCTCTGAGTGTTTTAGTGTTTGTGGGGACCTCTGAGTGTTTTAGTGTTTGTGGGGACCTCTGAGTGTTTTAGTGTTTGTGGGGACCTCTGAGTGTTTCTAGTGTTTGTGGGGACCTCTGAGTTTTTCTAGTGTTTGTAGGGACCTCTGAGTGTTTTAGTGTTTGTGGGGACCTCTGAGTGTTTCTAGTGTTTATGGGGACCTCTGAGTGTTTCTAGTGTTTGTGGGGACCTCTGAGTTTTTCTAGTGTTTGTAGGGACCTCTGAGTGTTTTAGTGTTTGTGGGGACCTCTGAGTGTTTCTAGTGTTTATGGGGACCTCTGAGTGTTTCTAGTGTTTGCGGGGACCTCTGACTGTTTCTAGTGTTTGCGGGGACCTCTGAGTGTTTATAGTGTTTGCGGGGACCTCTGAGTGTTTTAGTGTTTGTGGGGACCTCTGAGTGTTTTAGTGTTTGCGGGGACCTCTGAGTGTTTCTAGTGTTTGCGGGGACCTCTGACTGTTTTTAGTGTTTGTGGGGACCTCGAAGTATTTTAGTGTTTGTGGGGACCTCTGTGTGTTTTAGTGTTTGTGGGGACCTCTAAGTATTTTAGTGTTTGTGGGGACCTCTGAGTGTTTGAGTGTTTGCGGGGACCTCTGACTGTTTTTAGTGTTTGTGGGGACCTCGAAGTATTTTAGTGTTTGTGGGGACCTCTGTGTGTTTTAGTGTTTGTGGGGACCTCTGAGTGTTTCTAGTGTTTGTGGGGACCTCTGAGTGTTTCTAGTGTTTGCGGGGACCTCTGACTGTTTCTAGTGTTTGCGGGGACCTCTGAGTGTTTTAGTGTTTGTGGGGACCTCTGAGTGTTTTAGTGTTTGTGGGGACCTCTGAGTGTTTTAGTGTTTGTGGGGACATCTGAGTGTTTCTAGTGTTTGTGGGGACCTCTGAGTTTTTCTAGTGTTTGTAGGGACCTCTGAGTGTTTTAGTGTTTGTGGGGACCTCTGAGTGTTTCTAGTGTTTATGGGGACCTCTGAGTGTTTCTAGTGTTTGTGGGGACCTCTGAGTTTTTCTAGTGTTTGTAGGGACCTCTGAGTGTTTTAGTGTTTGTGGGGACCTCTGAGTGTTTCTAGTGTTTATGGGGACCTCTGAGTGTTTCTAGTGTTTGTGGGGACCTCTGACTGTTTCTAGTGTTTGCGGGGACCTCTGAGTGTTTTAGTGTTTGCGGGGACCTCTGAGTGTTTTAGTGTTTGTAGGAACCTCTGAGTGTTTGAGTGTTTGCGGGGACCTCTGAGTCGCCGGCCGAGCTCTCTGCAGAACAGGACGTTGGCCAGTTTACTCTGTCTGTAGCTCTCCAGAGAACTGTAAGTCTTTCTGCTGAAGAACAAGTCGTCAAAGTCGATACGACCTGAAAAACAAAAACAAAAACAAACAGAAACGTCACAGACAAACAGCAGAACAACACATTGTCACTCCCATCGCGTAAGAAAGCAACGCTTGGTCACGGGCCTTTTGCATTTGTTATTGATGCAATAAGTTTCCTTTAGCGTGATATTTAGACGCTCTGGGTTGGGATGTACGTTTAACCCTTGCGTTGTCTTTGTTTCAACCTTGAAAAATAACTCTTTTTTTCTGACATGGACGCCTTTGTCCAACATTTAAAATTTTAAAATTTTTCTTCTCCACATGTTCAGCGCTTATTTCTACGTCCAATATTTTCTGATATATAACAGAAATTTAAAACGAGCCAATGTGACCCGAAGTCAACACAAGGGTTAACTGACATGAGGCACAAGAACAGGACGGGTAGATTTAAGAAAAGATGCTGTTTTAGGGTTACAAAATGTACGTTTCAGTGACACGCGGGACAAAAACAGGACATGTGACAAATGTCAAAAAAAGTGTCAAAAAGCTTGGGGGGGGGACTGACAAAAGTGACAAAAATAGTGAAGTCCATAAAAAAACTTAAAAATGTACAAGAATCGTGGAAATAAAGTAATAACAAAAACTGAGAGGAAACAATGTCAAAAAAAAATTAGAAAAACATTATAAAAAGTGACAAAAATGACTTTTTTAAAAACAAATTTAAAGATTTTTTTTGGGCATTTTAGGCCTTTGTTTATATAGGACAGCTGAAGACATGAAAGGGGCGAGAGAGGGGGAACGACATGCAGCAAAGAGCCGCAGGTTGGAGTTGAACCTGCGGTCTTCTTACCAAAAAAGCAGGGATGCACCGAATCCAGGATTCAGCTTCTGATTGGGCCGAATATTTGGCTTTCTGACGGGGTTGGGCTTCTGCTGAACATTAGAATGTTTTCCCCGGGAACCGAACCCTACGCCTGCACTGCGCGCGCTACGCTGGTCGCCGTAATGACGGCGCCGTTGATTACGGGAAGGTGTTAACGTAGGTGGAGCGTTCAATGCAGCCGGCTGTGAGGAAGTGGAAATGGAACTGGGGAGCAGAAAAAGTGATGTTTGGCAGCACTTTCAGTCAAAAGAAGGCCGTTCAAGTCCAGCTACATGTTCAATCTGCAATGCTGATTAGTCTGGTGGTGGCGAGGACCCTAAACAATACACAACATCACCGCTGTTACAACATCTGGTATCAAACATCTGGAAGAATACGAGTTGTGATGAAGGAATCTACAGACAGCAGCCAGAATGGAGTAACTTCAGGTACAGCAAAGGAAGGACAGTCCCTGTTGGTGGAGTTTGCACTGCCCCCCCCCCCCCCCCCCTGGTGGCTGAAGCGGGTAATTGCATTGTTTCATGGCATGACCAGATATTTTATAAATATTTTAAATAACACAAAACAACTAAATGGTGGTAGGTAATACATCTGATTCCATATAATGCTTTATTAAAAAATATATTTTTTCAGGGCTCTGGCTATCACCTGAGACCATGTCGTCGCATATGCAGAACGCAAAAAATTAAAGTTACTGTTGCACTAGTCTGGACATCTTGCCGTGCAAACGTAATTAAGGTCGCCTAAATGCCATGTAGCATATATACATTTGCTGTCAGCTTACTAATTGATTGCGCGTTTTGTGTAGATTTGGACTTTTATAGCCTATGTGTTATTCCACTTTGTTTAAACGGCGAGGTGGAGAGGCCTGGTCCACCTGTCTGGAGCTGGTGGACGTGACGCTCGTCTCGGCCTGGCTGGATGCACCGGGACTGTCTGTGGATCTCCTGATCGCCGTGGATTACTTTCTTAACGTGTCATTGGATTACGGCAAAATACGGATCTTTTTTTCTTAACGTGTCTTAACGTTTCATGGTGTGACTGCGCTTGGTTTCTGCATTTGGAGAGGCAGCTCAACAGACTGGAGGGCCAACACTGATTGGTCCGTTACAGACTGGAGGGCCAACACTGATTGGTCCGTCACATTTTAGTTGAATTCAAGCGTCTGTCTGTTGCGTTCCCAGACAGCCGTGACATCAGGGCATAATTTAAAATCTGCTTTAAAAATGAACATATATGATTATTTAGCATGTTTCTTGTGTCCATATGTGCTCGCGTTGTGTTCCCCAAACGGTCGGCCAGCTCTCAGCTGTTACAGCCCCCCCCCCCCCCCCGGCTCGAATGTCAAACTCCGCCTATGACAGTCCCTGTTGACTCCATTAATGTGTTGACTGGGTTCATGGACGGAGGATTCAGCAGAATCTCAACCGGTGGAGTCGGTGCATCGCTACAAAAGGGTAAAATGTCAAAATATTAACCAAAAACGTTGAAAAAAGTGAGATTAACGTCTGAGAGCCACTGACCAAGCGTCAGTGTTTGACGAGTAGGGAGTAAGAAGAGACAGAAATGTTCCAGAGAAACATGAGAAAGGTCAGAGGTTAAAGGTCAAAGGTCAGAGGTCAGAGGTCGTACCCCCCCGGTGGGCCATGGACGACACGATGACGACGCGGCTGGGGGCGGAGCTCTGCAGCATCGGCAGCAGCAGATTGGTCAGCAGGAAGTGACCCAGATGATTCACAGCCAGCTGAGTCTCAAAACCGTCTTCAGTCAGCCACCTGGGACACATCATCACTCCTGCAGACAGACAGGCAGACAGACAGGTCAGAGAGAGACACAGCATTAGTCCTGCAGACAGACAGGCAGACAGACAGGTCAGAGAGAGAGACACATCATCACTCCTGCAGACAGACAGGCAGACAGACAGGTCAGAGAGAGAGACACATCATCACTCCTGCAGACAGACAGGCAGACAGACAGGTCAGAGAGAGAGACACATCATCACTCCTGCAGACAGACAGGTTAGAGAGAGAGACACATCATCACTCCTGCAGACAGACAGGCAGACAGACAGGTTAGAGAGAGAGACACATCATCACTCCTGCAGACAGACAGGCAGACAGACAGGTCAGAGAGAGAGACACAGCATTAGTCCTGCAGACAGACAGGCAGACAGACAGGTCAGAGAGAGAGACACATCATCACTCCTGCAGACAGACAGGCAGACAGACAGGTCAGAGAGAGAGACACATCATCACTCCTGCAGACAGACAGGCAGACAGACAGGTCAGAGAGAGAGACACATCATCACTCCTGCAGACAGACAGGTTAGAGAGAGAGACACATCATCACTCCTGCAGACAGACAGGCAGACAGACAGGTTAGAGAGAGAGACACATCATCACTCCTGCAGACAGACAGGCAGACAGACAGGTCAGAGAGAGAGACACAGCATTAGTCCTGCAGACAGACAGGCAGACAGACAGGTCAGAGAGAGAGACACATCATCACTCCTGCAGACAGACAGGCAGACAGACAGGTCAGAGAGAGAGACACATCATCACTCCTGCAGACAGACAGGCAGACAGACAGGTCAGAGAGAGAGACACATCATCACTCCTGCAGACAGACAGGTTAGAGAGAGAGACACATCATCACTCCTGCAGACAGACAGGCAGACAGACAGGTTAGAGAGAGAGACACATCATCACTCCTGCAGACAGACAGGCAGACAGACAGGTCAGAGAGAGAGACACATCATCACTCCTGCAGACAGACAGGCAGACAGACAGGTCAGAGAGAGAGACACAGCATTAGTCCTGCAGACAGACAGGCAGACAGACAGGTCAGAGAGAGAGACACATCATCACTCCTGCAGACAGACAGGCAGACAGACAGGTCAGATAGAGAGACACAGCATTACTCCTGCAGACAGACAGGTTAGAGAGAGAGACACATCATCACTCCTGCAGACAGACAGGCAGACAGACAGGTTAGAGAGAGAGACACATCATCACTCCTGCAGACAGACAGGCAGACAGACAGGTCAGAGAGAGAGACACATCATCACTCCTGCAGACAGACAGGCAGACAGACAGGTTAGAGAGAGAGACACATCATCACTCCTGCAGACAGACAGGCAGACAGACAGGTCAGAGAGAGAGACACATCATCACTCCTGCAGACAGACAGGCAGACAGACAGGTCAGAGAGAGAGACACAGCATTACTCCTGCAGACAGGCAGGTTAGAGAGAGAGACACATCATCACTCCTGCAGACAGACAGGTTAGAGAGAGAGACACATCATCACTCCTGCAGACAGACAGGCAGACAGACAGGTCAGAGAGAGAGACACAGCATTATTCCTGCAGACAGACAGGCAGACAGACAGGTCAGAGAGAGAGACACAGCATTACTCCTGCAGACAGACAGGTTAGAGAGAGAGACACATCATCACTCCTGCAGACAGACAGGCAGACAGACAGGTCAGAGAGAGAGACACATCATCACTCCTGCAGACAGACAGGCAGACAGACAGGTTAGAGAGAGAGACACATCATCACTCCTGCAGACAGACAGGCAGACAGACAGGTCAGAGAGACAGGTCAGAGAGAGAGACACAGCATTACTCCTGCAGACAGACAGGTTAGAGAGAGAGACACATCATCACTCCTGCAGACAGACAGGCAGACAGACAGGTCAGAGAGAGAGACACAGCATCACTCCTGCAGACAGACAGGTTAGAGAGAGAGACACATCATCACTCCTGCAGACAGACAGGCAGACAGACAGGTTAGAGAGAGAGACACATCATCACTCCTGCAGACAGACAGGCAGACAGACAGGTCAGAGAGAGAGAGACACATCATCACTCCTGCAGACAGACAGGCAGACAGACAGGTCAGAGAGAGAGACACAGCATTACTCCTGCAGACAGACAGGTTAGAGAGAGAGACACATCATCACTCCTGCAGACAGACAGGCAGACAGACAGGTCAGAGAGAGAGACACATCATCACTCCTGCAGACAGACAGGCAGACAGACAGGTCAGAGAGAGAGACACAGCATCACTCCTGCAGACAGACAGGCAGACAGACAGGTCAGAGAGAGAGACACAGCATCACTCCTGCAGACAGACAGGTCAGAGAGAGAGACACAGCATTACTCCTGCAGACAGACAGGTTAGAGAGAGAGACACATCATCACTCCTGCAGACAGACAGGCAGACAGACAGGTTAGAGAGAGAGACACATCATCACTCCTGCAGACAGACAGGCAGACAGACAGGTTAGAGAGAGAAACACAGCATTACTCCTGCTGACAGGCAGACAGACAGACAGGTTAGAGAGAGAGACACATCATCACTCCTGCAGACAGACAGGCAGACAGACAGGTAGACAGAGAGACAGGTAACCTGCGTTGTTGATGAGGATGTCCAGCCTGTCTTCCCCGTCCAGGAAGTCTTTAGCGAACTGTCTGACGGAGTAAAGCGAGGACAGGTCCAGGTGTCGGACCACCACGTTTCCGTTTCCTGTCGACCGACGGATTTCCTCCGCCGCCCGCTCTGCCCGGGTCAGATCCCTGCACGCCATCACCACCCGGGCCCCTGCAACACGTCATAGTATACAATGATAATGATAATAATAATAATAATAATAATAATAATAATAATAATGATAATAATGATTAATAATAATGATTAATAATGATAATAATAATAATAATAATAATAATAATAATAATGATAATAATGATTAATAATAATAATAATAATAATGATAATAATAATGATTAATAATGATAATAATAATAATAATAATAATAATAATAATAATAATAATAATCCTGCAACACCCTAAAAACTGAAAAAGATTTTAAAAAAATGTGGGACTACAGCAGGAAGTAGTCAGTGACCATTAGCAGTGGACTACAGCAGGAAGTAGTCAGTGACCATTAGCAGTGGACTACAGCAGGAAGTAGTCAGTGACCATTAGCAGTGGACTACAGCAGGAAGTAGTCAGTGACCGTTAGCAGTGGGACTACAGCAGGAAGTAGTCAGTGACCATTAGCAGTGGACTACAGCAGGAAGTAGTCAGTGACCATTAGCAGTGGACTACAGCAGGAAGTAGTCAGTGACCATTAGCAGTGGGACTACAGCAGGAAGTAGTCAGTGACCATTAGCAGTGGACTACAGCAGGAAGTAGTCAGTGACCATTAGCAGTGGACTACAGCAGTATGCGGAATCAGACACAGCCATAGGACAAGGAGACGAGCTGAAAGGATCACACTTTTTCAGTTGCGTGAACACGAAATCGTTAAGCGTTACAGATTAAGCAGCCGTGCAATATGACAGTTACTGGAAGAAATCAAAGATGAGATCATATCTCTGACTCAGCGTTCACATTCCATTCCAGCAGCTGTTAGACACCTCGTTACGTCACACATCCTGGCATCAGGAGTCCTAGCATCAGGAGTCCTGGCATCAGGAGTCCTGGCATCAGGAGTCCTGGCATCAGGAGTCCTGGCATCAGGAGTCCTAGCATCAGGAGTCCTAGCATCAGGAGTCCTGGCATCAGGAGTCCCGGCATCAGGAGTCCTGGCATCAGGAGTCCCGGCATCAGGAGTCCCGGCATCAGGAGTCCCGGCATCAGGAGTCCCGGCATCAGGAGTCCTGGCATCAGGAGTCCCGGCATCAGGAGTCCTGGCATCAGGAGTCCCGGCATCAGGAGTCCCGGCATCAGGAGTCCCGGCATCAGGAGTCCTGGCATCAGGAGTCCTAGCATCAGGAGTCCTGGCATCAGGAGTCCTAGCATCAGGAGTCCTAGCATCAGGAGTCCTAGCATCAGGAGTCCCGGCATCAGGAGTCCTAGCATCAGGAGTCCTGGCATCAGGAGTCCTGGCATCAGGAGTCCTGGCATCAGGAGTCCTGGCATCAGGAGTCCCGGCATCAGGAGTCCCGGCATCAGGAGTCCCGGCATCAGGAGTCCCGGCATCAGGAGTCCTAGCATCAGGAGTCCTGGCATCAGGAGTCCTAGCATCAGGAGTCCTAGCATCAGGAGTCCTAGCATCAGGAGTCCTGGCATCAGGAGTCCTGGCATCAGGAGTCCTGGCATCAGGAGTCCTGGCATCCGGAGTCCTGGCATCAGGAGTCCTGGCATCAGGAGTCCTAGCATCAGGAGTCCTAGCATCAGGAGTCCTAGCATCAGGAGTCCTAGCATCCGGAGTCCTAGCATCATGAGCCCTATCATAGCACCAGGACTTACCAAATAACAACCGTGGCTAATGACCCCATTACACAACCCAACAGCAGCAGCTCAGCAACGTTACAACCGGGCACGCATTCAGACGAGGGGGGGCACACACACGCACACACACACACACACACACACACACACACACACACACACACCATACACACACACGCACACACACACACACACACACACACACACACACACACACGTACAAACACACACACACGTACACACACACACACACACAACACACGCACGCACGCACACACACCATACACACACACACATGCACACACACACACACACACACACACACACACACCACACACACACACACACACACACACACCATACACACCACACACACACACACACACACACACCATACACACCACACACACACACACACACACACACCATACACACACACACGCACACACACACACACACACACACACACACACACACATACACACACACACACACACACACACACACACACACACACACACATACACACACACACACACACACACACATACACACACACACACACACACACACACACACACACACACACACACACACACACACATACACACTAGGGCTTTGACTCCGAACTTCGATATTCGAATATAATTTGAATATTTAAAAAAAATAATGATATTCGAATGAATATTAGGCAGCCGTTAATATTCGAACCTGTTATGGGCGTTATATTTTGTAAATGTGTTTGCTTGTAAACATTTTTCATTCAGATTCCGAGGCTTCTTCACGCCTGGTGAAGTTATAACTCATGGAACAGAATTCCTTCTTCTCAGGTACTCTGCAATCCAACTGACACAACAAACCGAGCATTACTTCTATTTACAATACACAGATTCATTAAATACCATTTGAAAAGCAACGTGTGGCGCTACTTTGGGTTCCCAAAGAAAAACA
>CM042321.1:939220-944220 GCA_023566125.1 Zingel zingel | reverse complement strand
GAGCAGACAGCTGCCGGCTCTGATAGCAGACAGCTGTCGGCTCTGACAGCCGGCAGCTGTCTGCTCTGATAGCAGTCTGCTATCAGAGCAGACAGCTGCCGGCTATCAGAGCCGACAGCTGTCGGCTATCAGAGCCGGCAGCTGTCTGCTCTGACAGCCGGCAGCTGTCTGCTCTGACAGCCGGCAGCTGTCTGCTCTGACAGCCGGCAGCTGTCGGCTCTGATAGCCGGCAGCTGTCGGCTCTGATAGCAGACAGCTGTCGGCTCTGACAGCCGGCAGCTGTCGGCTCTGATAGCAGACAGCTGTCGGCTCTGATAGCAAACAGCTGTCTGCTCTGAGCGCTGACACCGTCTCTCTCTCCCCTACAGGCTAAGCACCGAGCTATTCCCCGGTGTTGTAACACAAGGAGAGCCTGCCAGAGCTTCTTGTATTTGGTCCGAAAGTCCGAACCATCAAAAAAATGCTTTCACACTATAAACGAACCGGACCATGGTTCAGTTTGGTCTGGACCGAGACCGCCTCTTTTTATCGGACCAAAAATTGTCTTTTGATCCGTACCGTGGTCCGAGGCACCTTTCTCAGAATAATAATATAAAGTATATTTACCTGAATGACCGGAGAGAGATGAGTTCTAGAGTCAGCAGCAGGAGAGATACCTGGAATATCACATAACATACACACTATGTTACATCACAGTTAACTACATTACATCACAGTTAACTACATTACATCACACTTAACTGCGTTACATCACAGTTAACTACATTACATCACATTTAACTACATTACATCACATTTAACTACATTACATCACATTTAACTTCAAGGTTCTTCAGAAAACAATCGAAAAAAGGACAAAAAAATTACAAAAAGTGACAAAAATGTCCCAAAAATGACTGTAAATTGTATTTTTGTTTATGTTTGTATCCCTAACAACTATGTTTTTTTCCATAAAATGAAAAAACAACAACAAAAAAGTCAAAAAAAAAAGTGTCCAAAATGTTAAAAAGTCACTTAATTGTTGGGGGGTGAAAAATAGTTGAAAACAAAATAAAACGTCGAAAACAATTGTCCATCAGCCAACAACAAAAGTTGAAATTTTTTTTTTTAAAATGCAACCAAAACGTTAAATACGGGACAAAAATGTTGGAAAAAAACAACAAAACAACTGCAGAAATAACGCTGAAGAAGTTGGTAAAATAATGAAAGATGGAGAAGAGTCGGAGTTTGTCTTACCGAAGAGTTGGTGGAGAACGTTTCAGGTACGAAGGTCCAAAAATGTAGAAATGTAAAATCTAAAAGTCTGAAGCTGAAGAAGATGAAGAAGAGCAGAACTCTGACACGATGCAAATCTGAAGAAAGTTCAGACAGAGAGATGAAATAATCTGCCGTCTTATATCCTCCCACAGAGAGAGGTTGTCTCTGAAACGAACAGCAGAATATCATCTCCATATACGGTGAACATTCGGCTACAGGTCCAGACGCCCCCCCGCTGATCCTGATTGAAATACACGGTACTGACGCTCAAAGACGAACGCGGAAAACCCAAAAAGGGGAAGTTAAGATGTTGTTTTCACACGTTGCTCCGATGCAGCTTACTGTAAATGATGACCTACACACACACACACACACACACACCTACACACACACACACACACACACACCTACACACACACACACACACACACACACACACACACACACACACACACAAACACACACACACACAGACACACACACAGATGAACACACACACACACACACACACACAAAGAGATGAACACACACACACACACACACACACACACACACACACAGAGATGAACACACACACACACACACACACACACACACAGATGAACACACACACACACACACACACACACACACACACACACAGATGAACACACACACACACACACACACACAGATGAACACACACACACACACACACACACACACACAAAGAGATGAACACACACACACACACACACACACACAGATGAACACACACACACACACACACACAAACACACAGATGAACACACACACACACACACACACACACACACACACAGATGAACACACACACACACACACACACACACACAAAGAGATGAACACACACACACACACAGATGAACACACACACACACACACACAAACACACACACAGATGAACACACACACACACAAACACACACACAGATGAACACACACACACACACACACACACACAGATGAACACACACACACACACACACACAGAGATGAACACACACACACACACACAGATGAACACACACACACACACACACACAGACACACAACCAAACAACGCCCCTGACTGAAGAAGGAAGAGCAGGGCTACATTTCAGTAGTGGCCCTAAGCTTTCAATACATTCAGGTGAAACCAGATCAATCCAGTTTTGAAACTAAGAAGAAGCTGTTAAAACAAATAAGTAGAAAGTCTGAAATATTTTCCTAGAAGTGTCTCATATTGAGGAACTGCTTCTTTGAGTTCCTGTTTCTCAGAATGAGGCTGGTTCACTTTCTGAAAACAATCATGTTTGCTAATTCAGTTTAAAGTTTTCAGAAAGGGTTAGGAATAGTTCGTGTCCCGGGAGTACACAAACACTAGAAACAATCAGAGGTCACACACTCTCCCACACACACACACACACACACACACACACACACACACACACACACATATAGTGCGTCTGACTATCTTTGTGGGGACCTGTCATTGACATAATGCATTCCCTAGCCCCTTACCCTAACCTTAACCATCACCACTAGATGCCTAACCTTAACCCTTACCCTCACCCTAACCATAACCTAATTCTAACCCTAATCCTTAAATCAAGTCTTAACCTCAAACAGACCTTTAACCTTGTGGGGTCCAGCATTTTGGGCCCACAAGGCTGGTCGGACCCCACAAGTATACTGGACTCCCGGTTTTTGGACCCCACGAATACAGTTAAACGAGAACACACACACACACACACACACAGACACACACACACACACACACACACACACACTCCCACACACACACACACACACACACACAGACACACACACACACAGAGTGTTCAACATAAAAAGAGTGTCGATCAACATAACACAAGATACTGTCGTAAATTCTAATGAAGATATATTTGCAATCATGGAATGTCACAGCGACAACATTCCACAATGTCAATTTCCTGTGACCGTGTCCACAGACCCAGGAGGACTCGCAGGCCCTCCCGTGTCCACAGACCCAGGAGGACTCGCAGGTCCTCCCGTGTCCACAGACGCAGGAGGACTCGCAGGTCCTCCCGTGTCCAAAGACCCAGGAGGACTCGCAGGCCCTCCCGTGTCCACAGACCCAGGAGGACTCGCAGGTCCTCCCGTGTCCACAGACGCAGGAGGACTCGCAGGTCCTCCCGTGTCCAAAGACCCAGGAGGACTCGCAGGCCCTCCCGTGTCCACAGACGCAGGAGGACTCGCAGGCCCTCCCGTGTCCACAGACCCAGGAGGACTCGCAGGCCCTCCCGTGTCCACAGACCCAGGAGGATTCGCAGGCCCTCCCGTGTCCACAGACCCAGGAGGACTCGCAGGTCCTCCCGTGTCCACAGACGCAGGAGGACTCGCAGGTCCTCCCGTGTCCAAAGACCCAGGAGGACTCGCAGGCCCTCCCGTGTCCACAGACGCAGGAGGACTCGCAGGCCCTCCCGTGTCCACAGACGCAGGAGGACTCGCAGGCCCTCCCGTGTCCACAGACCCAGGAGGACTCGCAGGCCCTCCCGTGTCCACAGACGCAGGAGGACTCGCAGGCCCTCCCGTGTCCACAGACGCAGGAGGAATCGCAGGCCCTCCCGTGTCCACAGACGCAGGAGGACTCGCAGGCCCTCCCGTGTCCACAGACGCAGGAGGACTCGCAGGCCCTCCCGTGTCCACAGACGCAGGAGGACTCGCAGGCCCTCCCGTGTCCACAGACCCAGGAGGACTCGCAGGCCCTCCCGTGTCCACAGACCCAGGAGGATTCGCAGGCCCTCCCGTGTCCACAGACCCAGGAGGACTCGCAGGTCCTCCCGTGTCCACAGACGCAGGAGGACTCGCAGGTCCTCCCGTGTCCAAAGACCCAGGAGGACTCGCAGGCCCTCCCGTGTCCACAGACGCAGGAGGACTCGCAGGCCCTCCCGTGTCCACAGACGCAGGAGGAATCGCAGGCCCTCCCGTGTCCACAGACGCAGGAGGACTCGCAGGCCCTCCCGTGTCCACAGACCCAGGAGGACTCGCAGGCCCTCCCGTGTCCACAGACGCAGGAGGACTCGCAGGCCCTCCCGTGTCCACAGACGCAGGAGGACTCGCAGGCCCTCCCGTGTCCACAGACGCAGGAGGAATCGCAGGCCCTCCCGTGTCCACAGACCCAGGAGGACTCGCAGGCACTCCCGTGTCCACAGACGCAGGAGGACTCGCAGGCCCTCCCGTGTCCACAGACGCAGGAGGACTCGCAGGCCCTCCCGTGTCCACAGACGCAGGAGGACTCGTAGGCCCTCCCGTGTCCACAGACGCAGGAGGACTCGCAGGCCCTCCCGTGTCCACAGACGCAGGAGGACTCGCAGGCCCTCCCGTGTCCACAGACCCAGGAGGACTCGCAGGTCCTCCCGTGTCCACAGACGCAGGAGGACTCGCAGGTCCTCCCGTGTCCACAGACGTAGGAGGACTCGCAGGTCCTCCCGTGTCCACAGACCCAGGAGGACTCGCAGGCCCTCCCGTGTCCACAGACGCAGGAGGACTCGCAGGCCCTCCCGTGTCCACAGATGTAGGAGAGTTGTCCCACGCAGACTCTGGGCAACACTTATAAACAGGCACTCTTAGGGCCCTATCAGGTGTAATGATCTCACATTATAGTCTCCAGATTGAGTCAGCTGCCATCACCACCTGGAGAAGCACCGAAAACAGCAGGATGGATAGATGGACAGGTGACATCATCAGGTTAGTCAAAT